>VZRU01007011.1:94842-105467 GCA_013398155.1 Pedionomus torquatus | reverse complement strand
TAATGAGGAAATTTACTAATTTCATCACTCATTTCATCCCAGGAGTCTCAATTTGTCATGATTTGCTGTGTCTCTTTCTGACATCTCACTTCTTGTAGCAGGTAGATATAAATTATTCTGCTGTTGAAACTTTTTTTTTTTATTCTGAGCAATCTCTTTTAAACAGCCTCACATTTGCTATCAAGGCCCCCCCCACACCTCCCAGCACTCAAAAGAGGGAGCAGAAATATAACTGATTGTGAATTCTGTAACTCAGTTGATGTCCCTGTAGTTTGTTAATACCTTTTACAGTCTCAAGAAAAATTAATTTTTGTCTATAGACTACTCGATGTTGGGGGATAGTGTCTGTAGGGAAGTCCAGAAAGTTGTCAAAGGAAAACTTACACAATAGCTACCTATTAAAAATCAACATATCCTGGGATCAGTACAGACCATTTTATCTAATTAAATCTTTGAGAGAAAGATGTGAAGGAATTTCAAAGGGAACACCATTATTTGGTAGAGTTAGCAGCATAAGGAGACTGTTTTACAAAAAAAAAAAAAAAAAAAAAAAAAAAAAAGCAAAAAACGTTTTTTATAAAANAGTCTGCAAATGCAGTTTTATAGAAAGTGATGGATACATAGTTGTTTTTTCTTTTAGAAATCTTTGCTCAGTGATTCTTGCAGGCAGGAACACCTGTGCTAGTGTCTGCCTGGAAGTGGGGAATTTATGAAAAAATAACAGCTTGTTACAATGCAAAGTAAGCAGCTGAGATAACAAATATAGAACACTTAATGTCCTGGCACTCTGTCCATTGTGTCCTACTCAAACACCTAGGTTAGAGCCTTATGCAAATGCTTAAAGGTATGTTGCCAGGTAAAAACAAACTCTTACACAGTTCTAGATGTGAATGTAACTCCATTTCTACACATTAACAATCCAAAAGACACCATATCTTTAATATCTTTTAAGTTTTTTAACAAAATAGCTTACCTTGACCAAAAACAATTTAAAAAAACAAAACAAAGCAAAACAAAAAAAAAACCACCACAACCAAAAAAAAAACCAAACAACACTCCCCTAACCTTTTCTCCCTTTCCTGTTTCTGTCAGTGGATAAGGAACTATCTGGACATTTGCGCTCAAAGAATTGCAGTTAACAGATCAATGTCCAAGTGGAAACCAGTGCTGAGTGGTGTTCCTCAGAGGCTGGCACTGGGACAGGTGTTATTAAACACCTTTGTCAGCAACAGAGACAGTGGGATTGAGTGCACCCTCAGCAAGTTTGCCAATGACACCAAATGGAGAGGTGTGGTGGACACAGTGGAGGGTAAGGATGCCATCCTGGATAGGCTTGAGAGGTGGGTCCATGTCAACTTCATCAAATTCAGTAAGGCCTGATGCAAGTTCCCACACCTGGGCTGCAGCAATCCCAAGCAGAAATTCAGGTTCAGCAGAGAATGGATTGAAAGCAGGCCTGAAAAGAATGGCTTGGGAGTGTTTGTGGATGAGACGCTGAACATGAGCCAGCAATGTGTGCTGGCAGACCAGAAAGCCAACCACATCCTGGACTGCATCAAAAGAATTGTGGACAGCAGAGCCAGGGAGCTGGACCCCATGTGGAGTCCTTCATCCAGTTCTGGAGTCCTTGGCACAGGAACAACATGGACCTGCTGGAGTGGGTCATCAGAGGACCACGAAGATGATCAGAGGGATGGAGCACTTCTGCTATGAAGACAGGCTGAGAGAGTTGGTTTGCTCTGCCTGGAGAAGAGAAGGTTTCGGGGAAATGCTGTCGCAGCCTTCTAGTACCTGAAGCGTATCTACAAGAAAGCTGGGGAGGGACTCTTCAGCAGGGAGTGGAGTGATAGGATGAGGGGTAACAGTTTCAAGCTGAAAGAGGGGAGATTTAGACTAGATATTAGGAAAATATTCTTCATTGTGAGAGTGGTGAGACACTGGAACAGGTTGCCCAGAGAAGGTGTGGATGCCCCATCCCTGGAAATATTCAAGGCCAAGCTGGATGGGGCCTTGAGCAACCTAGTCTAGTGGGAGATGTCCCTGCCCATGACAGGAGGGGGGTTGGGATGATTTCTAACGTCCCTTCCAACCTAAACCATTCTATAATTCCATGAATTTCATTTCTTTATAAAACCTAGCTCCACTGAAAATGGGAAGATTAATTTTCTAGTTAGGGATTTCTAACATAGATTTAGAACACATAGTCCTCGCTAAATATCTGGGTTAATCTGGATGCATCCTCAGTTCTGTACGCCACAATCTCCTTCAGCTTCAACTTCCTTCAACATCCCTTCCTTCTTCTACCCTTTATCAAACCCCATGAACTTGAAGAGGGCATAAGAAACTAATCCCAGAGTCTTCACTGCTTACCATTTTGATAAGCAGAATGATGGAAAACATCACTGAACCAATATTCTGGAAAAGATGATAGGTTTGGGATCTGGAAACTTATAACTATTTCTTATATAAAACTTATAACTAGTTCTTACAATTATTTCTCCAGCCCTTGTTAGTGTACTGTTAGATTATTCCAAAAGGAGTTCTTGGGAAGTGATTTCTATTCAATATGAAGTGGGCAGTGAGAACGCAGAAAGAACAAGTTATGGGGAATTTCCATATAGTTTTAAATCTAATAGGTTTAAGCATGAGCTTGTACTACTTTGGATTTGGCTGCTCTGCTGAGGTGCCATAAAACACAAGAGGATGTGTCCAAGACAAAAGCAGTTACTGGATTAGGTATCTGGAGAGGAAGGAAGCTTTCTAGAAATACAGCAGAATCCCTCTAAAATAACCAAGGCCTCCTCATCCATCCCATAGTGGAACAGATTGACTACAACAGACCCCTGTGCCAAGGCCTCCTCTCAACAGTGGGCCTCAAACAGCACTTGCTTCATCCAGGACAGCAGGGGCTTGAGGATCTCCAAGGAGGTCTAGAAAAGGTCCACCTATGACTTATTCTCATCTAACCAAAAATTCTGCAATTTCTGCCTCTAATTCACTTCTTGAGCCACAGACACATATGTGTATAGTTTAATTTAGATGTAAATACCTACTTCTAGAAAACCCATTTGCTGTGATTGGGAATGCATTTCTTTTGGCAGAGCTTAAACAACACCTCAGGAATAGGTTTAAATACCAGACAAACAGGAAATTAACTCCTTGTTAGTATTATTGAGACACACAAACAGCTTGCGCAATAGCATAGCATATGAATATGAAAATGTTTCACTTCCTGCCAAGCTTCTGCATACCACTCAGTAGTGAGGATCCCAACTAAAAGACCAGATAAGCTAACAGTTCACAAAACAGAAGACAGCACAGTACTGAAAGCCCTCTTCCAGCTGGGCCAAGTATTAAAATACATCTCAGAGGGGACAAGAAGCTGTTGTCGTTTTCTTCTATGTAGAGTAACTTCCATGGAGTGTTGATGGAAAAAACTCAAATGCTGAGCCAACAGACAGCTGCAGACAGATTTCGTAAGGATTTGGAATTGCTCTGCAAATGGCCCAACATATGGTGAATAACATCTAATATTGACAAATGGACAGTAATACACAGCAGGCTCAGAAATACCCAGACATCCAGGGGCAGATGAGAATAAACCAGGATTCATTGTCCAGCCCATCTTGGAGCACGAGGAAATAACAGTGGGCTTCTTGTCAGTAAACAAACCATGCACTATAAAGCTGCATAATGAAGTTGCTGTGAGGTGTTTAATACCTCAGATGAAGATGTCAGCACACAGCTTCACTGCAGCAGCTTGTAATGAACACAGCTCTCACATGCTTGGAATATTTTATTTAAGCCTACTCACACAAGTCCAGATGTTACTTTCCCATCGCTGAATTTTATCCCTATGTGCACATCTAAAAAGCTGATAGCAACCTCCCCATGTTGTGTAAGAGTTGCTGGCTTTGTCACTTTACTCAGAAGAGGTGAACCTCTTGCACCTCACAGCAAAACGTGGTCATGCTTTTCCTTCCGAGTGCTAAGGTCCATCAGCTAATTTCTGTATGTGAAGGTATTTAGTGGGATTCTTCATTCTAATACTACAATTTTAATAGCCAGAGGAGTTTAAAAAAAACCATACAGGTAAATATTTAATTCCTAACTTATGATTCTCATATTATAACAGGAAAAGATATGCAAGATGATAGCAGTAAAGCATCTGAGAAAGACTCCCAAAGGCATAAATTTCAGCTCCATCATTTTAGACTTTCAAATGCATTTAACAGGACACTACGCATGCAAAATGTGCCTGATTTGTTCATCTGGGGAAGGCAGAATAAATGAGTGATCTTACACCACTTCTTAGCGTGAGCTGAAAACAGTGGCTGACATTGTTCTAGTTAGCTTTTTTTCACTCCCCCCCCAGCAAGCAAGTATTTAACCCATGGTTTTACAACTTGTAGGTGGTCTCCTACATGTTCCCCAAGTAAATTTCCATCATCGTGTAAGCAGAGCAAAATAAGCATGCTGACCACTGAATCACTTCTGCTACGATATCTATTCCTATAACATGTCTACTATACATTCAGCACTTTATCCAATTCATATACTCAACCACACCTCTCTCCAGTCCTCTTCTAAATTGATCCGCACCATCTGATTTATAACTCAACCTCATAAAATCAAGAACTGCTGGATAATTTGCATCCCATGCCACGATTATCCTGACCAAACACAAGAAATAATGACAATTGACTAGTTTTGCAGAGGAGGTGTGTTGTGGAGGCATGTTTTCAAGAGCAGCAGGGGTAGAGAAAGTTATCTGCATTTATGATTTACAAAACTTGCTAATCCTAAAATGGGAGTTATGTGGCATATACCCAGATCTTCAAGAGAAGTTGTGCTTGAGTAAAAGATTCACAGAATGAGCTAATCCCATGCTAACTTTAAGTCCTTTTCTAATCAGAGATACCCATCAAGGGAAGTTCTTTCCTACTTACCATCCTGACTAGCAGTAATTTTATGATTTCTAGTATATTAATTAACCCAGATAATATATAATACAACATACAATTTCAGGATATGTTTAAGGCACAGTAAAGATTCTGCTGAGATCAGAAAAGTCATTTCAGCAGCCCTAAGTCAACTGCCAAACTGCCAAATCAGAGTCTGCCCAAAGTTTTGCTGGGTTAACAAGTTTATTTTGGGAAACAACACTAAATATTTTGTGCCTAGAAGCCTGAAATAAAATATAATATGTTGCTCTTCCCTGGCAGATCCTGTTTGAACTTCCTGAAGTAACCAGGTTATCTAGGAGAGACCCAAATCCCCTGTAAATAGGCCCTGAGAAAATAAAAAGTTAACTTTGATCCTAGCGTCATTTCTCTAAACCTCAGAAACATATTTGCACATTGCTCCTGTAGGCTTCTATGGGATGAAGCATTTAAGTATATGCCTCTTACATAAGGCAGTAAACATGTCATAGCAATGGCAATTGAACTTGTATTTAGCCCTGCTCAACCAGAATCAAAAATGCAATGTTCAATTAGGATTTTGAATTTAATGTACAACCCTTCCCTGGCCAGCTCTCAGCAGTGAGGCACATTTTCCAGAGAGACTGAATGACCTTCCACTCCTGCAGTCAATGGCCTGCCTTCAAAAACCAGAGGAATTATTGTCAACACTCCTCACAGATCTCATAGAACTAATCATTATTATAATAAATAATGTCAAAGGTATGTCTTCCATGAAGTGCTGCTACCCATTACAAGAGTAACTGCTCATGTTTTATTTAAAAGCAAACCAAATATTTGCATAAAACTTACATAAAAATTGAAGTATGAGTTCAGTTCACCCCTGTCACTTTAATTTATATTGAGTAAGTGTGTTGGAAAATTTTCCTCCCTGACTGTTTTAAAGATCATTGAAATAAACAGAACAAGTGCTGATTATTGGAGTAAGGCATATTTCCTTGTGTTATTGATGGAAATATGCATCTATTGTCACCTCCAAATATTTAAAGGTAAACTGAAACACAACACTTTCTTACAAGTAAACTGAAATACAACTCTTTCTTACAAAACTACTACATCTTTGTAACAACTTTTGTAACATTTTTTTTAATAACTTTGTCGAAGACATGGGCAGTGGGATAGAATGCACCCTCAGCAAGTTTGCTGATGACACCAAGCTGGAGGGAAGGAATGTCATCCAAAGGGACCTGGACAGGCTTCAGAGCTGGGCTAATGCAAATGGAATGAAGTTCAACCAAGCCAAGTGCAGAGTCCTACACCTGGGACATGGCAATCCCAGGTGCAAATATAGGTTGGGCAGAGAATGGCTGGAGAGCAGCCCTGAGGAGAAGGACTTGGGAGTACTCATGGATGAGAAGTTCAACATGAGCCAGCAGTGTGCGCTNGCCTTCCAGTATCTGAAGGGAGCCTACAAGAGCGTAGGAGAGGGACCCTTTGTCAGGAAGAGTAGTGATAGGACAAAGGGTAACAGTTTTAAACTAGAAGAAGGGAGATTTAGATTGGATCTTAAGAAGAAATTCTTTGCTGTGAGGGGTCTGAGGCACTGGAACAGGCTGCCCAGAGAAGTTGTGGATGCCCCATCCCTGCAAGTGTTCAAGGCCAGGCTGGTTGGGGCTTTGTGGGACCCTGGACTGGTGGGAGGTGTCCTTGCCCATGGCAGGGGGATTGAAACTCAGTGATCTCTGAGGATCTCTGAGGTCCCTTCCAACTCTAACCATTCTATGATTCTATCATTCCTAAGCATGCCATTGCAAGGGCAGACCAAATAGCATACCGAGCAATAACTATATTAGCATACCATGTTTGGTGCAGCCAAAAGGCTTCAGGTATGGAAACTTCTGCAGAAAGTTTATTTCTTCTCACTCACTGAAATATATATGTACAGCATGTACAGTACATTTTCACCAGCAAGCAGCATTTTGTCATTCTGCACAGTTTCACACAAACCAGAACTTCAATATTCTTTTTTTTTTGCACCAGTTCATAGCCTTCCTCTTTCCATGTGTCATGATTATCTTTGTCAGTCATTGAAATGTAAGTGGTTTCTTAGTGCCCTGAGGCAGCTGAGGCACTTAAGGATATACACTGGATATACTTTAAACTCAGGAACTTTCACACACACTTTGCTATTCATTGAGCTGCCCCTGCAGAACAAGCAAAAGCTCACAGAAATATGACAAATTCCTTGGCAATAAAGATAGTGACAGAGACCAGCTTGCTTCATCCCTGTGATCCTGACACAAATCCACAGGGGGTGGGTATGCTGCCACAGGGCTTTCACAGAACCAGTGTCAAGACCTGTTTTTCTGCAGGAAAAAAAAAAAAAGGTAATGAAGAAATCCCTGCTGGAGAGAGACTGTGAGTAAAATACCTTATAAAAAATTTAACATTTGCACTATATTTTCGCTTGAGGGCTTTTTGATACAGCCTAATGTAGAACTGTCAATAAAAATGTACTGATCTCTCTGATAAGGGGATTCAGGAGAATAAATTCTATCCTACAAGTCAACCCTATAGGTTTTTGCAGCTCCAGTTCCAAAAAACATATTTAAAAAAATTAATTTTTCCTATGAAGGAAAATACAGAAGTCCTTATCACAAGACTTGATTTGTCACTAGTATTTGGAAGGGATATGGTAATATACAGATCGAGACATCTCAGAAAATTCTCTGCATTGTGAAATATGTGATACAGGTACTATGAAGAGCCAAAACATCATCAAAGTGAAATGGGATTTCAAAGTAAGAATCTGTTGAAAGAATCTGCAATCCAAATCCGGAGAGGAAATATATCTATTAGCAAGGATTGAAGGGAAAAAAAAAAAATTTTTACTAGTACTGCAAAGTTTATGTCTGGCACTACCATGCTCAAGTTAGGGGAAACTAACATTTTCCCATGGAACTAAGAAGTAACAACAGTTGCCATCCTGCATGCAAATAAATATGTAATCTCCAAAGTTTTTCATTTAAAAACTAAAAGCAACATTTCTGTAATAAAAATAGTATTATCTGGAAAAAACATTGCTGCCTTGTTGTGAGAAACACCAGCTCACTAATAAAATGTGAAAAGAGGACAAAGTTTTTGAAGCAAAGATACAAAAAGATGTGAAAAGTTTATTAAAAATGTAGAGGTCAGCTGAGCTGGGTGCCCCCCCTCCAAAGAGGAGACACACCCTGCTCTTGGTCCTTGGACTAGTTATACCTTTCTCCCATCCTCTGATTTCCCTGTCCCTTTTTCCTGTTGGCCAAGTAGGTACTCAGGGACTTACAATCTTCCCATCTGCCTACTGAGCTCATGTAGTTTTCTCATGTAGTTTTACAATGGTTTTCAAGGAGTCTTTTTCTTCTTATGACCTCCTTTGCACAATTTTTGGTTACAAATTGCTTACACAGACAATTAACACAAGTTCCCTTTTACAAAGTGTGGCTCTGTGTTACTCTGAGTTTATAGAAACCTAGTGTCTATATGCACAGGCAAATTCGTAGTGGCTGAAACAAAATTCTTCTCTCTTACATTTTCTTCTCATATCTCAAATACTAAAGAAAGAAGAAATTGAATGCCCTTTCAACACAGACCACATTTGATGTTTTCCTCTTAACAAACAAAATTTTATTGAAAACACTGTCTTGTAAAATTAGTTTGATCATATTAGAAGACATTTTTCATCAAAAATACTTCTAAAAGCTCCCAGTCAGCTTTAACCTCTAGTCAGTTTTAATAATAGGCTGGTGAATTGTAGCATCCTGTAAGATGCAGACTTCAGGCTGCAGTACTACATCAGAAAGCAAAACAGAACTGATAGACAATCCAAAGAGAAGCCCCCAACCTATCTCTCCTAATGTTTTATGGAGTTCATTCATCTGTACAGCAGAACTCAGTTATCAGAGGTTGCCTCTCTATTCATTGCTGTTACAACATGCCTGTTGCTCAGCTCTCTGGACACTTCCACAGTGGATGCCTTTCCTGGCTAGATTACTGTGTATGGTTCTTGAAACAGAACTGTATGGTATTACTGATGTAACATGCGGACTAAAATCCGAGTTGTAATTTCACTTCTTTAAAAGAAATTATAGAGTTGCAAAGATATCCTAGTGTGTAAGAAATAAATTGACAGTAACTGAAAAGAGAGCAGTGTAACTAACAGATCTATCTATTGCGACTGGACTCTCTTTGGTCAGAGAGATGGACCCAGTTAGATGAGCTCCACAAGTGACATTCAGCTTAAACTGGTTTTGATTCTATGGTACATTTCAAACTACTAATAATTGTACTACCTTCTTAGCATATAACTACAGGTCCCCTAGAGTACAATAACTAGCAATACCTTAAGAGGAACATTTGTTGAACATCAGGTATTTTTGTATTGTATAAATAAGTGGCCTAGGGATTATGCTTAGAGCTATGCTGTTGCCATTGTTAACCCCGAGTCCCAAGCATGACCATTCACTGAAGCTCAAGACTAAATGCCACCCTAAAACCAGAGCAGAGGAATCTCATTTAAAGCATGAGTGTGATGTGCAATGGATTAATTTAAATAAAGGCCAAATAATTTAGCACAGCATAGATTAAAACTGTTTCTGAAAACAGTTCTCTCTCTCCTCCCTTCTCTTCCCTGCACCACCATTTGCATTGCTGATCTTGGTCATCTGGCTAATAATTTCTTTTTTACTTTTCATCTTTTTTTAACTGAGGTTCATTTTTTACTTGATGATTTCCCTGATCTAGCTCTGTGCACGGTCATGAACGCTGAATGGAAGGAAAATGGAAACTGTGGAAATGAGTTTCCAAGTCAAGCAACAGGACTCTTACCTACTGTGTAGTCACAGTACCAGGCTGGGGAACTGTCCGTGCACTCTCCCTCTACTGTTTCGTGCTTCTTCTACTTCACTCCTATTCAAAATCCCCCCTTGGAGTTTTAAATTCCATGCTGGCAAGTAACTGAAAATGAACAATAAGGGGGCCTGTGAATGAGAATGAGTATGTGCATATGAACTCTGGGTTGAAGTTACCCCTTTTCCTCTCTTGTACCCAGCCAAGGCTGGCTATATAACTTGATGACCATATGAACTCAGTGCCCAGCCTACTAAGGCAGCAATTAGCTAAAGAGCAGGAGAATGGGAGGGTAATAAATAAATTTCTAATAAACACTTTGGCCCATATTAGGCCTCTAAGAGAAAAGGAGGGAAATCCGACAGCAGTCCGGGTACAGAGTTTACCTAGACCTAGGAAATGCTGGCACAGCATCTGGTGCAGCATAAGAAGTGTCAGGAGTAGCAATATCTCCTTTGCAGGCTGGCTGTGAAAAGCAGGATCAGGGGAAGCAGAGCTAGGGTCTAGGGTTTAGGAGCTAGCTGGCTAGGAGAGGCTGTCTGCTTCTCTGCATCCTTCTCCACTCACTTTCTTAATTATACCTTGCTTGGACATCACGAGTAAGTTAGAGGCAGGTCAGTGGCCTCATCCGGGGCTGCAGTAACTGTTCACAGATCCCAACCAAGGACTCTGCTGGAAGGGGTGGCCTCACCTTTGCCTCAAGTGATCGTCTTTGACAAGGAAATAAAACCATCAAACAAAAGATCTTTTTCCTCTGAAAGACAGGCACATATCCTGCTGTCGGTAGCTACCTGCAGTAGTGGTCTTATATCT
>VZRU01007011.1:71139-94814 GCA_013398155.1 Pedionomus torquatus | reverse complement strand
TCCCTGAAAAGATTGTAGAATGTCAAGCTTCACAAGCTTCACAAGCTTCACACTCACAAATGTTGTTAATGAGTTTACAGTAACAGTACTTAATCAGTGTGCTGGGTGAACCTCGGGAGTGCTATACATTGAGCACAATACAAAGCTACTGTGGAAGGATCATACAGGCACTGATCATCGTGCACCTACTGAGAAGGCTACATAAAATACTTCAAAAAGAAAAACCAAACAGAAGTCTAAAAATTGAGTGGATCACAGCAAGAATATGTCTTGTCTCAAAGATACTGCTACTACAGTATTTCAGTTCCTTTGTGAACAGCCCTTACAAGCCTTCAAAGCAGGCCATCCCTTCCGGAACATCACATTCTCTTTCTTTCCTTCTGCTGCGTCTGCATTGCAGATACCTCAACAGAGAGTAGCCATGCTGCCCTGTAACTAATGACATCTGAAATCACTTGTGTTTATTTTCCTGTTTTGCTAATATCCTTGTTGTAAGCCTAGAAACTACTTTGACATGTACATTAGGATGCCCCTTAGATCTTCACCTAAGTTATGGCTGAAAAACTTGATGGTACACATTAAAGGTTCAGACAAAATCTTCCAGCAAAAGATTTAAAAAAGGGGTCAGAACTGGATCCAAACTACAGCCTTTTTTTTTTTTTTTTTTTTTTTTTTTTCTCNTTTTTTTTTTTTTTTTTTTTTTTTCAGCAAAAAGAAATTACCGCAACTAATTGAAAATAACTGTTGGTGTTTCAATTATCCATCCACAACCACTTCCTTTACACTTTCCTGAATGATCAGGAGCAGTGATAGTTGGGGACTTGTTCATACAGGCCAGGTGACAATTAACAGAAGCCACAGGGAATCTGGTGGAAGGGCCTCTCATATAAAACCCTGGAAGGGTCTCTCATATAAGACCCTGTCTATGTCCAGCAATCACTCTGAGAACTTCTTGGCTGCTGAACTAGAAGAGGCAGCCGCATGACTGAATCACAGCTCCAACACACCACGTCTTGCTTTCTTACTGCTACAGTGGATTGTTTGTTTTCTTATGTCAGACAAAAAAAACAACCAATCAAAAAAAAACATCACTGCCTTGAGGCTGAAGACCAGATGCTCAAAATCAGTCATTCCTTTCTTTGGTTGTTAGCATTTGAAGGAATTTTGATACTATCTTTCTACTGTATTCGGAGCATTGTTTAATACCAATGCAGACCTCAAGCATAGAATATGAGTACATTTAAAAGGTCTGAAACCTTTTTAAGAAAACATAACCATTGAGTACATTAAGTAGCCCTATAACCAACAGCCCTAATGTTTATCCTATATACTATATCAGGAAAACTTTATGCTAATTTTTTCTGTCATTAATAAGATGGCTGTTTGAATGCAAAACAAGTCATTCTTTAAGATAAAGTCCCATGTTTCCATGATGTTGAAGGAACATGCAGTTACATTTCTCAGGTTTGCAAAACCCTGAAAAGACCAAAAGCCTGAAACTAGAAATACATTTTTAAAGTAATGAAATGAAGCCATTTGATTTTACAGCATTTGTTATCTATGCTGAAAATAAATCAGATCTAGGAGCAGCAATGATCATAACTGACTGTGAAACTATTATTTCGCCCAGAAGTTTACAGCTCTTTATCCTCCTCACAGTAACAATGAAGGTAGCAGGAAGAAAAATACTGTTGAGTTTCAGGACTTTTCTTATTGGCTTTCTTTCCAAAATGAAGGAAATGTTTCTTTCTTCATTTTTTTTTTAACGCATATTAACACTGAAACAGTATCAATGTTCTGAAGACTGGTTTGAAGTGTTCTCCTTTATGTATTGTTAGATGGTACCACATTTCAGTGAATGAAAATGTGACCATAAACAGTGATTTAAAGAGATTATATTTATTGTAATAGAATTTTTTTTTCTGTTACATTAATCTGTAATGGTTACATTTAACCTGTGTTTCACAAACTCAGTAACAGTAAGAATCACATTAGACTGAAAGAAAGAGACAAACAGGGTTTAGGCCTACATTTTGACTCAAGGAATCCATGCTCTCTCGTTTCGATAAAGTCAGGGCTCCAAATAGGTACCAATAATCATAGAGGCAAAGAACCATAGAATAGTTGGGTTGGAAGTGACCTTTAAAGATCATCTAGTCCAATGAGAGTTGAAAACTCTTTTGGTGGAAATCTTAAGAAAATCAAACCAATTGCAGCATCTCTGAGTAAACCTAAAAAATATACATGGCGGGAGCACACAGAAGTAGCCTTTAATAATGCTTTCATCATAGTCATGGCCAACATGACAAAGGTCAGTAATCTTTTTCTCAAGGAGATGAAACCAAAATTTTATATAACCTGAACAGAAATTAAAATGTTTTAAGCTGTTTAAAAAAAGTTTTAATTGTTAAATGTTTAAAATATTTAAAAATGTTTAAATGTTTGAATGTTTTTAAGCTGTTTTAAAAATATTGCAAATTACTGGCCTGACACACAATGTGTCAGAAGACACCTGCCAACTATGATAAAGAAAGAACAGTATGAATCCTTTACATAGGATTCAATTTTAAGTCTTCTTATGTAAAAGAACTCAGAACTGGCTATTCTAAAGCTAATCTATATTCTCAAATGATTTAGTGACAATCCAGAGACAGATTCTCAGTTTCTCTTTTATTACTAGTCTATTATGAATATCAGTTAGTAAGAAACACAGAACCCTGAAATGCCAGCTGGTAGCCAACAAGCCTTGGGAATTCCTCTGGGAAAAGGGAATCATCTGTCTGGACACCTTCAGTATAGAGGAGATTTGATTTCTCTCCTCCTGTTTGCATGCACTGACTCCAGCAAAAAAGGGGCAGGAGTGGGGAGGGAGGAGGATGTCAGTAAGTTCAACTCACTTCCATATACATTAGAGTCAAACAAACAAACTCCCCTCCCTAATCACTTACTCCTAGCAATACTCTCCCATAAGACTGCAATGTGAAAATTGTGCAAATAGACAGGTTAAAAACTGTGCAACTTCTTTAACAGAAGTTTTGTGTTCCATAGTAATGTATATGCATTGCATACAAATGTCGTAATGTTCTTTAGTTAACTAGAGTTCTGTAATTAAAAAGGACTGTCCCTACTCTGCTGTTAGCATCTTCCAAGTTCTAAAAAGAACAGGCTCTGAACTAAGGTCTGCTGATTAAATCTAAAGATTTGTACGCTACCATAACCAGTACAAATATTTGCTGAATCACAATTAGGTTTCAGAGCTCTATTTACACGTGCACTTTCCAACAGAGACTTTTCTCTGCTAATGTGGCATCAGCCTGTAAATTTGCTGTTGCAAGTATGTGAGAGCCAACACTTAAGACTGCCCTCTCTGCCCAGAACATTTGCCTGGCAAATACCTACTGAACTACCTGCAGCAGGTACTCTTCTGTATTTTGAGATCCGTACTTTATTCTCTTTTATAGAAGGCTTGTTCCTTCAGACAAAGCGGTAAAATATCATTGGTGAGGGACACCCGTCCTTACCTTCCAAAGGGTCAAATTCAGTCTATCAGAAATTAGGCAGTATTAAGCTATCTTTGGCATCTTTCATTCATGCCTCTTGTTGCCTGTGCACTACCACATGGAGTTTAATTTCTTGGTTTTATGTTATCTTTTTTCTACTGAAAGATCTGAATTTCAGGTGCATTAGAAGACTGTGTTTCTATGGAAATATGACGATTTTAGCTGTAAGAGGAGCAGTGTATCTGTCTTGAAGAACACAATCTTTTATGCCCTCTGGCTCACAGATAATTACTGTTCTTCTCCTATATCCCTCTCTCAATTTTTAAAAGAAATAGACTTCACAGTGTGCTGAGTAATTAGGAGGAAGCAGAGGGTCACTAAAGAGGTGTTTTGAAATACTCCAGCATGCCCTTTATAAAGTTCTGTGGTGTGCCTGGGACACATTTAACAGGTATTATTAAGCATCAGCAGCTGAAGGAAAAAAAAACCCAAACAGCTCCCCAAAAGAAGAATTAAGAGGGACTAAGGCATTCTAAGTAAAGGTGCTGTAGCTTGTACTGCCAGCCAACCTGGTCAACTCTGTACTGATGTGCAAGCTGCTACTGGATAATTCATAAAACCGTGTAAGCAAGGAAGGGAAATTCTGCACTAAAAATTGTATTAAAAATTATAATAATCTTGAATTTCTGCTGAAGAGGTTCAGAGAAATGAACAGTGAGAAGACCTAGCCACTACATGTTCCACCTCTAGAGAAAGCTAATTGCTTCGACAAGGCACTTTGCCAACTTTGACTTATCTGGAGCCATTTTGGAGTAATTTGGGCCGTTTCAGAGCAGCCCTCTTGCAGCTGGTCATTGGATCAGCCAGCTACAAGAGTGCTGAGCGTCTTGCACAGTGATAAAAGACGACAAGTGCAAGTGAAGTGGGTTCTGCTGCTGGCATATCCATTTTAAAAAGCAAATGATGGCTCTGGGGGAACAGTGGTACTTGCATACCTCAGACAGACCTGAAACACAGAAGTAACTACTGTCAGGGGAATGGGTGTTACTGCTTAGAGCTGGTGGGAGAATTCAAGAGGAAGTTTTTAGGTGAAAGGTATTAAGTGAAAAAAGAATTATGCTTAATAATTATGAATTTCTCAATAAAAGCAGATCATTATTTTCAGCACAGCAGGATGTTTTGCAAAGAAAAACATTTGAGTGGGATTTCATGAAGAACCTAATATTTTCTTTGTTACAAGAGGTTTGCAAGAACTATTTGCCAAACTACAGCTAAACTAGTTTAACATACCTAGATATCAGACACCTCATGAATGTCCCAGTCACAAGTAATGGGAAAAAAAATAACAAATAAGTTCAGCAATCAAGTTTTAGCAAATTACTCTCTTTTCCCTCACCAGTTCCCACTCTTGTTCTGTCCTTGATAACAGCAAAGATCTTTATACTCTCACAGCTGCTGCTCAGCACTTCATAACCTACAACATGCTGTTGAGAGTTTCGTATAGGTTATCTAGAAACTTAAATAAGAGATTATGGCTAAGCAAAAATGTTCCAAGCCCACAAATTCTGAAGGGATATATTGTTTTGGGTTGGTTTTTTACAGTCCCCATTTAATTAACCTACTTATGTGCCACTTTCCTCAGACATAATGACAGAACTGTGTTTATTATAGATACAGTAAGCAGGAATTATGTCAAACCTGAGCAGAATGTGAAGAAAAAATGTCATCAGGTACAGCATGACTAGTTTCCACTTCACATTAGAAACAACTTGTGTAACTGCACAGCAAATAAATATACCCATTTCTCTACCTGAAAATGCTTTAGAAGTATAGCAGTACTTTTTTTCACAGGTTTCTCATACTTGTGGCAAGAACTTTCACTCTCTGGGGAAGAAAACATTCTAGGGCATATGACCTGGCACTTCACCAATTTCTAAAATTCCTCAGTTATTTCACTTTACAAACAAGCGTTTTACTTCACCAACTCAGAGCTTTTGATTAAGAAAAAAAAAGAAAAAAATACCCACCCCAAAATGTCTAACTTCAGAATTATTATTATTTCAAAAGTACTAGAAGTACTAGGGTTCCTAACAGTTGTATCAAAACATCCTAAAGAAATAATTGGCAGGATTACAGAATGAGCCAGAAGGGGACAGAGAAAAGCTGGGGCAAAGATAANAAAAAGCAGAAAAATGCAAAAACTCAGAGGAGTTCTGGGCAGTTCCCAGGAAGGACTTAGTACTACAGCGAGGTCATGAAGAAAGGAAGATCAGGAGATGACATCTGTCGGATGGAGAGGTAAAGGAGAAAGGTTTTTGTAAATCATATTTGAATTAAGTACCTCTAGAGCTTTTAAGCTGAAGTTGGGTGTGAGGAGAATTCTGCTAAATAACTGTGCTACAACACATTGAACTCTGATACCTTGGCTCATTGGATCCCAATATCTTCATATGCGCATGATCATATCCTTGTGCCTAGGAGCCAGAAATAAAGGGATGACTTAGACACAGATTACTTAACATGCTTTGTAACTTTGCATGATTTTTGAATAGAATGAGCAAACTGCAGACTTGGTGTTAAAGCAATTTTCATGCTCTAATAACCCACATAAGCAAAGAGCAGTTACAATTCCCAGGCTGTACTTTGCTTACCCAACATACAGAAAACATGAGGAATGAAGTATTATGTTTTGCATGATGCCTGTGAACCACGTACTTCTGACAACAACCTGGTACACTAAGCTCCAGAGAGGACATTGATACATAACAAAAAACAATCCTAGAGGTTTCTAAAAGAACAGGAAAGTGAATCTCACATGCTCAGAACTGAACAGGGAAAATCTAGAAAAACAATCCTTTCGCAAGTAACACAGAAGGCTTGTGCCAAACCTTAGGATTATAGAAGCTGTGACAAATTTTGCAACAGCAGGAAGGCCAAAAGGTTTGCAAAGAGAACCCTGAAAAGGACACCATCCCATGCCAGTGTTAAAAGAACTTCTGGATGCTCCCTCAGGGAGAGCTCAGGAGCAAAAGTCTGCTTTCTCTTGGATTAGAGCAGGCCACGAGAGACCTGCTTGCCCACAGGAAGGTATGAACACATTAGTTTGTCCAGCTTAATCTTTAGGAGAAGATGTCACAAGCACTGCAGCTCCGCTCTGAAATCTTCCCAGGGAATAGCTGTTTGGCACCTTGGCCTCTTCAATTTTCCTTTGTATCACATGGGACAGATTATATGGATGACCTGCTTATTTTCAGTGTTGCCTATGACACTTTCTGAAGGCAGGACAAAGCAGAACCCTCACCAAAGAGAATACACATTCTTCCCTTTTCTCAGGAAGCAACAGAGGCTGTTCAGGGCAAGCACCATGCCACAGTCACATGAGAAAGTCATCACAGCTCTGGAAATCTAAATAAAGCATAACATTGTGATAGGAAACCATGAACATACAGCCAGGCCTCACAGATGAAGGCAAGGCCATCTCCCTCGGGCTGTAGTCATCTGCTCAGGCTTCACTACAGCTCTCTGGCCTGACTCCAAACGCAGCAGCAATATACCCTCCTAAAGACACAGTGGGCAAGGACCAGCGAGGTAGAAATTGCTTTTGGTTTCACTCTGAGTTCATGGAATCACGGAATTGTCAAAGTTGGAAGGGACTTCTAGAGATCACTTAGTCCAACTCACTTGCCAAAGCAAGGATTGCCAAGAGCACGTCACTCAGAACTGCATCCAGATGTGTCGTGAAGATCTCTGGAGAAGGGGACTCCACATCCTCCCTGGGCAGCCTGTTCTGGGGCTCTGTCACCCTCAATGCAAAGTTTTTTCTCATATTGGAATGGAATTTATTAATCACTTCAGAGTTTTCTTTATTCACAAAACAAACTCTAAGTCACACCTAACCAGATTAAAGAGTGTTTGGTCTTTTGGGTGAGCTCACTGGGAGAGAAGATCAAGACAGATCTCTCTCAAAACTGTTGCCAACCTGAAGTCCCGCCACAGCTTTTCTCTGACAACTGAACCCATTTCCCCAGGTAACCAGGCCTGAGCACTTGGTATCTAGTTGAAGTCTTTATCAGGTCAGCTACTGGTTCTATTAGGGTAATGATGATGCCAATATTGATACACCTTTGGGCTTCATTTTCTGAAAGTCGGTTTCTTCCTCTAAATGAAAAAAATCACATTTACTAATTACACAGAACTCATAGCACTGTAAAATGGAGGAAGAATATGACACTCTGTTTTCTTTGTAATGTAATGAAACTGTACTGCCCATGCTTGACCAAACAAATCATAAAACACACATTCTCTGGTGCAAACGCTGGTTATTAATCTGCTCGCTGAATTCAAATCCACAGATATTCAAATGTTCTTTCCCCTCCCAAATATAATCTTAAATCTCAGGTCACAGCCAAAAGCTAGAGCTACAGTAAATTCAGCAGTCCCACACAATAATTGCACAGAATCCACTGATAATGGGAATTTGCATCAGGAAAAAAAAAAAAAAAACAAACCAAAAACTTTATTCTACCAAGATGTTTTGTTGCATCCATCAGATGAATTATCTTTATAGAATTCCCTGCTTTTAACTACATTAAGCATTTCCAGTAGATTGACTTTAATTCTCCTTCAAATCTTGCGTTTATGACTTTACTTTTAGACATACGGCTTTAAACACTATGTTTTGAGTTTTGACTATTCTGTACATGTTCAACTAAAACTTTAATTTAAAATAAAGGCATATGGCACATGGTAAGTACACAGCCTGTTTTCTTCAAATTATGCTGTTTGTTCCAATGTATTATGAACTACACTTTGTGCCCTGCTCTGCTATTTGTTTGTCATTTATGGATATAGTTGATTAAACTTTAATAACTTAAGGATAGTGTTTACATTCTTCCTGTTGATCCCTTATGTTTGATATATTTCACATTTTGATTTACTTCCAGTCTGCAAAGAAATGGAATGTGTGCTTCAGAATTGTCTCCTGGCATTTTCAATATTCTTTACATTTGTATTACCACTACTAGTTGTTAACAGCTTTTAAAAAGAGGAATTGGATGTTTCTCCATTTTTTATTTTTTTCCATTGCAGGAACCATAAAAATCTTTGTTTTGTTGCTCTTTGGAAGAGCATCTTTCCAACTCTATGAGTTCTGTGCTAAGCCGTTCTTTTAGTCCAGAAGAAAACTGTAATTATATTAATACTGAGCTGACAACATGGAGATTCTTCTCAACTCTTTTCCAAACAATTCACCGAACAATCAGCAGCTGGGGGCCACTAACAGCCGTGTGACAACCAGCCAAGCCAGCACTTCTTAAAGGTCAAGATTTTCCATATAGCTCAAATCAAAGCTGAGACTTTCAGTACTGCGTATAGTAGTTTCATTTGCAAATGCAGGCATTCAGCTAGGTAAATATCTCTGGATAAACTAGGGACTGGTTCAAAGCATGTCCATCCCTCCAGGGAGGAGCCTCTTTTGTCTGCAAAGTTTTGTCTGTAAAGAGGTGTTCAAACACCATGGCTGCATTCTCAATTCCTCTGTGGTCAGCAGCTTCTAGTCCAGTCTCTGAGAGATAGTCACAAGTCCCTCCCTTCAGAGTAGTTTGCTAGATCTGTATAAGGACCTCTGAACTGTAGAGTCTGGGGAAATGCTGAGGGCCTTCATGGTCACACCCATATCACCTAGGATTTCTCTACAAGCCCCAGTGCTAACAGCTTACATATGTAAAGATCATTTGTTGACTACTTGGTCATATTGTGGCAGAGGCATCTAATGTGTGACTGTGTCTATAGATTAATAGATTTGGGGGGGGGGGATCAAGGGAACGAAGGGGATTTAGCTCAGATTTCCTTCATCTCCAAAATCATGCACTTGCCTCTAGCGTAATGCAAGAAGTAGTTTATGATTGATGAAGCCCAAATTTCAGACAAACATCCAGGCTATTTCACCTAAGCTAATATTTTGGAAAAACACAAATATTAGCAGAGCATAGATACATGAAACTTTGCCTGTTTGCTGTGGTGTTTTATGTGTTAATGACCAGAGAGCACTATACAGAGATAGACACAAAATATGTCATATCTGAATGAAATTTGGAAGTAGAACACTTAAGGGGCATTAGTTAGAGTATCTACATACTCTGTTCATGTAATCATACCAGCCTGAAGGAAGAAAGTGAAAACTGAAGAGTTACCACAGGAAGACAAAGAACCTCCTTTCTCCTACTTCCTCATTAGCCTTACACAGATCACTAGCTCTAGGCTGTAGCTTTGAAATATTTTTTCTTTTTTTCTCTTTTTTTCTTTTTTTTTTCTTTTTTTTATTTATTTTTATTTGATATGGCTACCATCTGATGAATGGCTTCTGAACATGGATAACTCAATCTCTGTATGCTCAATGGTTTCCATGGCAACAGGAAAGTCCATGCCAAAACTCAACAGACCAATTAGAAAGTAAATAGTTATTACATATCTGGGATATTTCCACTAACAGAGGGCTTCAAAACAAAAGGTAGATCCCTCTCAAATATCCACCCTGCAGAAAAGTCTCATTAGAAACCATAAATCAACAGGAACAAAAAAAGATCCAGAGACAGGAAAGCAGATGAATGCTCACTGACAACTGTAAGGGCATTGCTGTGTAGTGGCTTGAGTGTGCAGAAATGCATTCAGAAAAACAAAAGCTCAGCTCAAATGGAAATTGGCCAGAGCCACAAACTACAAGAAAGAGTTCTTCAGTTATGAAGAAGCAGAACAGAAAGAAAATATTCGAAAAATGTTAAGCCAAGAGAGTTGGATTAATCACCATTAGTCACAAACAATGATGAAAAGGCACAGATTCTCGATGCCTCCTTCACCTTTGTCTTTACCAGCACCGTTGGCCCCCACACCTTAGGAACAACAATCCAGGTTGATGCAATCACAGACTCATCATCAGTGAAGGAAGGGTATGAAAACTATCACAAGAGCTTGAGCCAAACAAATTGATGGGCCCTGATCTTCACAGATGATCAAGACACTGGGAAGCTTACCATAAGATGAAAGGCAGAGAGAGTTGGGTTTGTTCACCCTTGACAGAAGGAGGCTTAACAGAGACCTTATCACCATGTTCCAGTATTTAAAGGGTGGGTACTCCTTTTCACAAGGAGTCACATGAAAAATGATGAGGAGTAATAGGTACAAGTTATTCCTGAAGGCCATTCAAACTGGACACAAGAAGAAAATTTTTCATATTGAGAACAATCAACCATTGGTATAGTTTCCCCAGGGAAGTGGTGGATTTACCATCATTGGCCATTTGCAACATTCAGCTGGATAAAGTGCTAGGACATCTAAACTGCGCTTTTGTCAAGAAAGGTTGGACCAGATGATTCTTCAGATCTCTTCCAATCTGGTATTCTATGACTCTATGATTTGTTTGGGTTCTGAATTTCCAGACAGGTTTACAAGCATAGGGAAAAACAAGTATTTGCGCAAACATAGAATCTCACCATCTTAAAAAACGGCACTAAAACAGATCAAGAAAAGGCCAAACAGCTTGTAAAGTGAGGAATGAATTGCCTTTCACTTAATGCTGAGAACAGTATACATGCTGTTAATCCGGTGAAGAGTGGCACAGTGCTTAACACTCCATTGAAGAACTAGAGAACGCACTCTTTTCTCTCCATAGTCCTAACAATTACAAAAATGAAACTTTGAACAGTGGAAAGAGCAGCCGCTCATTGCCAACATAAATGGCAGGAGGCTGAATACTTTGTACTCCTCATGTAACCACCAGCAGTACCATGCGTTCAGTGTGTCTGACTACTTAGGTTTTCTGGTCTCCTGGCCAGACAACCTTCCTGCTGTGCATATGTACAGTAAGTAGCTCATCACCAGACACAGGGCTGGCAGATGACTGAGACAACACAAGGATATTGCTAATAATTTGCAGAAAAGCTCTTCAGATACATTGTTTAAAGAGTTTTAAAATTATCTAAAGGTGCATTCTCTGAGGCTGGAGCATCTGACAAAGACTTCTTCCTGAGGTGCATGAATCCAGTCACATCAAGTGTAAGGACAGAGGAGCAATCTGCAAAATAAACTCTAAAACCAGGTATCTTAGAACAAGGATGGTCTGGGCAGATCTTTAGATCAGCTCAGCAGTGACAAATTGTAAAAAAAGAAATGAAGGAGCATAAGAAGTAACACTTGGAAGAAACAGAGATGATAGCTGGGGCTGCAGGAAGTAAGTTGTTCCCTGTGATTTCTAAACATCATTACAACAAAGAGTATAAATCTTCAAGGATAAAGAAAGACCCACTCTGTTGCGTTCGTTTGTTAAATGGGGATTGCCAGGCCCAGAGGAATTGGTGTCTTGACTCAGCAGCAATGACTATTGCTGCAATTTGAGTGATCTTTAGAAATGCCCTTTAGAAGACCGTGGAAGAGGCAGTAATTTCTCATGTGCTTGGTCAAAATTTGTTCCATACTTATTTATACCAAACATACACATGCAGTCATCTGGAGACCTACCAGCAGCTGGGAACTTTTCTTATTTCAAATAAAATTTAAAATCCTAATCAATTTCCAATTAATGCTCTCTGTTAAATTTGTGTCTGACTCCAAGGAATCTGGCAGTCAAAACAAATTAACACCACCTCTCTCTCTATCAATTTCTGTATTTTAAAGTAATCTTTTATAGCTCAAACAAAAAGTATTTAACTTTCTCATCTGAACTCAAACCTTTATACGTGAGTCATTCTGTCCTTCCATTCTTATTAGAATACATGACTTTTGTCATGTATCATGACTTATTAGAATACATGACTTTTGTCATGTCACTTTTATCAGCCAGTTAGAGGCCACCAAAAAGACTCAGAGCAGGCCAGCATGAAGGATATAATTTCTTCCACAGTGAACTCTCATATCACCACAGTCCTGAGTATTCACAGGAAAACTTATTGCCTGAATTTTCTTTATCAATGAACTCTTAAGTCTCTAGCTATCTTGCTATATGGCTGCCAAATAAAGTTGGAAGAGAAATTAATAAAGATAAACAATAGCATTGACAGAAGGCTATTAACTCCAAGTAGTTCTTAATGAGTGATTATTTACCAGTAAATCACAGGAAAATATTAAGAGGTTACTGAGTCAATAGGATATAAGTGCAGTAAGAATTTGAAGCTGTAGGAATTAAACATTTTGATGACTGACTTTACCAAGTGTAATCCTACCATTCTCATCTTTCACGTTTTCAGTTCCTAGCATTGCCTAGCAAAAAAAAAAGCCCTCATCAAACAAAGACATTTACAAATTTTACTCTGAACTGAAATATTTCTCCCTGCAATGTCTTCTCATTTATGACTTGAAGTGGGACATTTACACTACTGGCATCAGCTACTAATTACTTGTTTGCCCTGTGGCAATGCATCAAGGAACTGAAGCCACTACTGATTCTCTGTATTCAGCTCCATTCAAACCTGGCTAAAATTGCAGTGCATGCCCCAAAAGCTGTACAATATAAATCATTGACAATTTTTTCCATTAATATCAGTGATCTTTTCATCAGGACTGAGGATTTCTTTTCAGATAAAATATGATTGTATCAGGGCAAGGTAAAGATCTGATTGACCAAACTGACTGGCAAGAGTGATAGGAATAAGGGTCTAATTCATCTTAACAGTTTATCCTCAACACACATTCTGCACAGTTATGACTGTTACTTTCTGGATGGTTATTATTGACTGATGTAGCAGCAGCAGTGATCCAGTTAAAACCAGGGCTAGTATGAGAAGATACTGAACACTCTGCAGGCACAAAGGACTGCCCACTCTACAAGCTTGTCGCCTACAAAAAGTTAAGTCACACAGTTTGTAAATTTTTTCCAGTGAGGCAGACAAAAAAAACAAAAATTTTTAAACTTACTCTGACCTGAGAGCATGACACAGCAAATTAGCCAGGAGATAATGATTTGCAAGGGTTCAGCCTCAGTGATCAACCTGCAGAGAACAAATCAACCTACTGCATGCTGTTCTTAAAAAAATTTGCCAAGAGCCATCTGATTAAAACATAAAAAACATTCATAAGGACATAGCACAAATTTTACCCGTAATCAGTGTTCATCAAAATTAGAAAGTTCTTTTAATAGAGAAAAGCTGGAGCATTTAAGTGAGAAATCATGTATACTGAAGTCAAGAAATGTTGCTGAAGTCAGGTCATAAAGCTACAATTACATAAAAATATTAGAAGAGCAGCTAACCAATTCAGATAAAAGAGACAGCATGGACCAAAAAATATTCAAATGTGATGTTTTTTCTAATACAATTTCAAGAAAACATGAAAGAAATGNAAAGCCAGCAGTACTCCAAAAAGAGCCAGTTAAGTTAAACAATTAAAAGATAACAGAATACATAGAGCTGGATAAGCCAGGTCAGGGAATCTGGAGAAAGGTTATCAAATTGAAAGCAGAAATCAAAGGAAATGATGAGGAGGAGACGATTACAAACCAATAACTAGAGCTATTTCATCTGGAATGACCTCCAGGAGCTGATTTATAACGCCCTAACCTATACACCCCACAGATCATATTAGCAGATACCGCTAACTTCTGACTATCATTACTGAAACCAGAGCTAGATTCAACAGTGTCATAAGAGGATTTCCTCTTCTGGGTACTTGATTTGATTGAAAAAAAAACCCAAACCATGTATTTGTACACATTAAGCAAGTTCTCACCTCAGACGCAACTTGCCCCTTCAGTAATTCACATTCAGCTCACGAGGGACTGCACAAGACCATCACATAAGCAGTAGCATGCACTTGGTTAGGGAGAAAATCACGTTGAGGAACAAAGCTTAATAATAATAAAAAAAAAAATTGCACACACTAATAGGAAAAGAAAGTAAGATTTGGGGAGTGGAGCACAGCAGTTAAGGCAACAATGTCATTTCAGACCATTAGTCTACAAGGATGAGAGTCAGGCATTACAACAGTTTTCTCTTCCCAAATCCCTGAATGCGTGAAAATGTCTGAAAAGTTGATTAGCTGATAAAAGAGCTAAGAAAGAGAAACATCAGTAAATTAAAATAGCAAATAGCATATACTAGGATTTGTTGCCTCTGCCACAACTTCATGCCCCAAGTCCAATGTATAGTGAGGCACAGTGCTCTACTGTATTCCTAGTATATATACATATAGAAACACACTTGTATTACACCTACATTCATGTATGTACAGCCAGACGCACAAACTAACACGGACAGAAAACAGCCAGTCCAAGGAACGAGGGCGGGCTCTTAGAAGGAGTAAGTACTACCATCCTTTTATAAAAGGATGGGAAAAAAGCACAGTCTTAGTAAAGAAGTTTTGCAGGATAATTTACATGTCAAAACCAAAGGGAACTACCTTGCCTTTTATATGCTTGCAAATCTTTAACAAAGCAACAAGCTATACATTTCCAAGTAAATAATGAAGTTTCCCATCGAATTTTCTTTACAATATAAGAACCTTTATGGAACTTTAAGGTATAGGTTGTAAATACTGTATGGAAAATGACTGTGTTTGCCTGTTGATGGCACTTATTACTTTTCAGAGAACTCATTGCCTTTTAGAAATCCACAGATGCTATCCTGGCAGAGAGGGGAGAGCAGGCGAAAAATTCCCAGTGCACCAGTGTGCTCAGAAAATCTGAAGGCGGAGTGGGTATGAACAGCACAGCCTTGGTATCTTCCGGAAAGGACCAGTGGCTCAGACAAGCTTCAGGGTTTCATGTCTTTGATGCTGGTTTAATAGAAACAGATCCTACATCTGTCCCAATGTAAGTACAAATTAAATTTCCAAATTTCTCAGACAACTTGCTAGTTAATGCTCAGAGCATGAAGAAACAATATACCCATCTCTGCTCTCCAGTCCAGAAAAGACAGAGTATTTGCTGACATGGCTGATGATACAATAGACTTCAAATGGAGGTGGTGAATTGTTACACTTGTGTATGAAAACCGTGCTGTAACGCTGAAAAGGATACTACCTCCTTCCCTAAGCTCTGGCTTCAACTTCTCTCACAGAGAGCTGAGGGAAAACAGCATTTAGTCCCACTCAGGTCCTTAGTGCTCATCACAGCCTGCTAAACTGAAAGTAATTCTTTTTCATTTTAATCTAATTTACTACGGACAGCAGATGACACAGGCACCAGAGGCATGCCAGCATAGAGTGATGTATTTCTACAAAGCAGTTCAGAGCAGTTAATGCATATTTCTCACAGCTCATTAATGAAATGCTGGCAACTACATTGACCCCTCCCTCTTTTCCGAGTCAAGGCTGTAACATCACCCATGTAAATCACAGGACCAGGCTCAGCCCTGTCTCAGTGAGGGCAAGTATGTGTCCTCACAGACAACCTCACTTTGCTTTCTATCTTGTCCACCTGTTTCGGGTTATGTCAGATCATCCCTGTAGGTTATTACCTGTAGTTTTCTTCTGGCTGTACTTTCAGAGGCTGCGGAGCAGCTGTCTGGCAGGTGCACTAGAAGAAACAGAGAATATATCTCAGAGAATTTATGGGTGACATTAAATAAAAATTCAGCCAGTGGCAGACCTACCACAGAAACTGCTATCCCAGTTATTGCAGGGACTGGGATCTAGGCTTCTTCCAGTCATGCCGTGTCCTCTATGACAAATGCACCTCAAAACAGCCCTTTTCATTGGATTTGCCCAATAAATGCAGGAAAGACTTCCCAATGATGCCCAGACTCTTGGTTTACAATCAAGTCGGTACAGTGAAATGGCGAGTTCAGAGTGACAATTTGGCATGCATTTCTTATATGACAATCATTTGAGAGAGGCTGCAGAACCTTACACATCTTATGACACCTGTAAGTTTCAACTTCCAAGTAAATATGATTCTAAAATACCAGAGTGACAAAAAATCCTGCTGAGGGAAACACAAAGAAGTCACCATGTCATAGCATATAGCCATCACTTTGTGCAATGCTCATTGACTTGTACAAAATGATAAAACTTTATTCCCTGTTGAGAAGTGAAAGTGGTACACCCTATTTATAGCACACACACACAGAAAAAGAAAACATATCAATCTGCACAGTGCAACTTTCATCTCATTTTTCAGTCATCCTGAATATTTTTGGTTACAGAGGACAGAAATAGACCGCAAACTAATTAACTCATTAACTTGATTCTCCCATTCAAAATGTTGCCATCTTTTGGAAATAGCAGAGGACACAAAGGGTCATACCTTATTACAGAACTCGGTGTACTGCANAAAAAAATATCCCTATAAATGCAACACATATAAATGATCTTGAGTTTCAGAAAGTTTGTGCTTATTTTATGCAAATGTTTAATCCTCTATTTTAATACTCTGTTAAATAAAACATGAGCTAATACTGTACTTACTGTCACAAACACTTCATTAAACACACTCTTGGTCATATTTAATGTAGTAGAAATTGTTTGCTAAAGGACCAGATCAGTTAGCAACTATTGGCTTAAATTTTGCACTAGCCAAGTCATGCAAGCAATTTTCAGTTTGATGGTCAAACATAAGAAGGAGAGGAAAAATTCTGGGAGTTGTAATAAAGTTCCTTTTGAGTGAATTTAGGAAAGTTTTAATTTGATGTGGGGAAACTCATTCCAAAATGCAATATTCAAATATCAATTTAAAAATTTACTTGTAGATGATTAATTCATTAAACTTGATTCATTGTTTAAATAAAAATAGCAACAGCAAATTTCTGCTGTTAAATAAACTTGTATTTTTGCTTTTTCCTCCTGACAGTCACACAACCCTAACAAGAACTTCACTAAAGTCATTCTTGTTCATCTAGGCCACACAGTTAATTCCCCAACTACTCTCACTCTTTAAGTTTCCCAGGAGAGAACTTCTGGATTCTGAAGAAATCCTTCTCCTCTAACTGCAGTCCTACAACTCTGTGAGGAAGGAGTGGATAATCATAGGTGTCTCGGTACTTTAGTGAAAGTAGAGGCCTGTCTCACCTACACATCACAGATTGTACTGGATCAGGATTAAATTATGATTATCTTGTGTCACCCTTGAATACAGGTACTAAAATGGTATAAAAATAGCATATAAGTTTTTTGCAATACAATAGTATGTAATGTTTTCCATGAGGCAGACACAATTTTATAAAAGGATGTGAGCAGTGTTATCATCCAAAAGGCAATGGTGTGTAAAGTTAGACAAGATGGATTAGTAGGAAGACAAAAGAAATCAAAATAAGCCAACCAGAAGCAGGAGAGAAAACCCTTATTTGAAAAAGACTTATGCTAATCTTTCTGCAATAAAATCACTTGCACATTTCCTTCCAATTGCTCATGTATCTAATCCCAAGAACACAAAAAACCAAACAACCTAAACCTCAAAAACCTTCTAACAACTGGGCTTGAAGTAAGGAGGGATTAAATTTTCAAAAACTGAGGCTTCGCTTTCAGTGACATTTAACAATTCTTAAGGTGGTTTCAACTCCATTGGCCAACAAAGGTTTAAAACAAAAGCCACTCTGAATTGAGTTTGGTCATCTTTCACATTACATCTAGATCAAAGATTTTGTTGTGTGTAGTTTTAGTCCCATGGCATTTTTTCAGGACATAATGCTCTCATGGATCTTCTGAAGTCTTTTGTGTTCCAGCCTTTACATCACCACACCTTTTATCCTCAACGTATGACCATCTCTCAGAAAAGCAGTTGTGACAATATTTCTCCCTATGGATCATTCATTGAAGTACTGAGAACCAGAGACTTTGAAGCTGGCAGGCTGACTTACTGCCTTTTAGGATTTGGCCCTATTGGTAACGACAAGGTGCTGTCAATAAAGCTGCTATAAACAGAACAGAACAATTTCAATATATCCCACTCCATAAATCAAGCAATCTGTATTTTCCCATTTCAGATGGCATTAGAAATAACCATTTGTACCAAAAGTCTCTCCCTGTCCAGGAAGCTAACTTATCTGGATGGTCCCATTGTTTCAAAAGAACCTCTTTGGAAGCTCAGGTCATGTCTGTTTCTCTTCCTCCCATACAGATGAGCAGCCCCAAATCCCAACCCAACATCCAACCTGGAAGAAAATCATTGTACTTCTCCAGCAGTATGATGGCACAGCTTTACCTTAACTATAGTGTCAAGCTATAAACTACAGCAAGCTGCCCGTTCACCTCACCTCCAACAGCGAAACTATTTTCTGTCTATGAATTTCACACAGCATTCAGCTTGTACGCTTTATATTTTGGCAAGAAGTGCTCATACTGGCACAGTCTCGCTGTGTGAGTATACATCAAGTGAACAGATACTCCTTTTTAAGCAAAGCCCTGGCTTAGAACAATATGCAGCCTGTCGCGTATGTAACCCATCAGGGGAAGTTTTGGTGCCTTTTTAATAAAATCTGGAATTTCAGGGAGTATGTGTTTTTTACAAAGCCTGATGTGGGTGGAGGAATTCTGCACAAAAGCTATGTGCTTCAGAAAGAGGTAACAGCAATTCTTCCTTAACCTTTTCAATCTTTCAGTTTCCTGCTTGGTAAAATAATATAATACATGCTTACTAAATCACACCAAATAATGGAGGAAATAATTTAATCTAGCATCAATGGCAAATGCTGTATTTGTTAATGCTATGTAAACTGCTCTAAAAAATTGGCTAACTCCGCCGCTATGAAATGGAGTTAACAAATACTGCCTGCTTTTATATGTCTATTTCATAATTTGGAGCTTTAAACTTTACTAGTATCAGAAATATAAGCTCAAATAAATACACACCAGTGTAAGCCTGCACACACACCAAAGAAGGTGGGTTTAAAAAAAAACATAAAATCCTTATGTTCCGGTTTGACAACAGCAAAAAACCTCATCAGATGTAATGCTAATATGGGCACAGTTGTGTAATACCCACGTGCCATTAATACTTGCTCAGCCATATGAAACCTCCATTAATACGCTCCATAAACAACCCAACATTACCTCATATTAGTAGTTTACATCAGATAAATATTCTGGACCCACTGTTGTGTTCCACTTGAACAGGATGATCCACAGCTGCCTAATGGAAGCTAAGCAAGTTCTGGAGCAACACAGCTCTCCATCCCATTACCAAGTCAGATTCATTGAGAATCTTTAATAAGGTATTTTTTCTAAGAGGTGTTTTATTGGCAGTAAAACTTCTGAGCTATAACTGATACATCAGTAAATATTTTCTTCTTATTTGTTCTTTACTCAACCATAATGAGCTCAAACAGCAACAAAGCAACAACTATGGTACCTCTAATCCCTAGAACGCACATAGTCAGGAACTAGAATACACAGCCTCAAAACTTAGAATATTTGCAGTTCTTCAGGAGAGGTTAGATTTCTCAGAAGCCCCAGGGGGTTCAGTGAAAGTCATCTACGAAAGCAGGAAAAAGTAAAACTTTTTCCTGGGAATGCTCAGATTTTCCTCAGATGTTCTCAGTATATTGAGCCCATTTTTTCTCACAAAAAAAAGCATTTCATTATGAATTCTCTAACAGCAGTTCTGCACCAGGCATTACAAACAATGTTTTTGTAAGGCCATTTTGAGCTTCTTGACCCTTGAAATCATTGAATTTTAGAACTTCTGCTGCACAACACATTTCAAGCTTGAGTGTTTTCCAAATACTGCAGAAAAAGGACTCTTACAGAGTTTGGAAACTGTATGCTTTGAAGCCTGCCTACTTTTTTTCTCAAAAGGTTGGTTTACTAATGGAAGAAGGGGACAAGAGCCTATTAAATTGCTTACATGTGGCATTATTCCACTACCATGCACACTATCTTGGTGCTTTAATGAAGGGATCTTTATAAGTGCTAACTGCCACTGACAGCAGAAGAAGTCCACAAGGCAATAAGTAATTTATTAGGAAAAGAAGGAGTTTGTAGGCTTACTGAAACATTGTGCTAAACAACACTCAAACTTAATTTTGGATAAGAAACCTATGCTGGCAAATTCAACTCTCTTTTTACTCAGTATACACAGTGACCTTTGAGTGTACAGTTCTATCTCATCTGCTTCTAATGCATCACTTGAATTACAAAATGTTTTCACTTAAACTCACAGTGCTTCACTTACACTACAGTGTTAAACACACTGCGGCTACCAGTAAAGTAAGAGTAATTTAGAAGTCACCTTTGAAATGAATGAGTGAAAAAGATGTTTAGTTTGACCACAGCCTCCTCTATACCACAGCTAGACAGCATCTCTTTCCAGCCACCACTTACCCAAGCACCATTTTAATTTTGATTAGCCCACTGTCCTCATAAACTCAACACTCAGGCAGACAATCACATTTGTCAGAGAATCTAGAAGTTGCTACTGCTAAACAGGGATGGCTCTTGCTCTGCTAGTAACTGTTGAGTTCCTGAGACATTTCACGTGGCACATAGTGGCCAAGCTTAGCCTGGCTGACAGCCAGCTTCATTAGAAAAGAGCAGGTCATCAATAAGATGTTCCACCCGTTTCCAGCTGCAGTGGGGAATGAACAGGAGTCAAGAAGGAAATCTCACACCTTGTGATTTCACTGTATCATATCTTTTTAAGCATCGTCTTCATTTATTGCTTTCTCTACACACCCCCATGTGGCTTGCATCGTTCACTGCAGGATGGGTTAAGCTACGAAATTAAACTTCACAGCTGACACACTGCAACACTGCATGGTCGGTATCAGAAACTCCACTTTTGATAGCTTATTAAATACCTACACAGGAGTCTCTGGACGTTCAGTGTCATAACACCATGCCCAAGGATATAAAAAAATAATGTTATCAGGAGGTCAATAACTGGAGTAGCTCAAAGCTGGTGGGTTTGTACTTTGTACTAATTCCCTATTTTCCATTCCTTTTTCTTCACTTTCCCCTCCACTCTTTTTCTCTCTTCATCTCCACCTCCCCTTCCCTCTCCTCCTCCTTTCCCCTTTCCTCCCCTTTCCTCTCCTTTTCTCCCCTTTGCTTTCTTCCTTCCTTCCCTCACTCATAAAACCTCAAAATTCAGAAAACAGAAGCCAAGAAACATAAATTCCAAGCAAATCAAAAGTAAAAAAAAAAAAAAAAGCCCAAATACTTAACAAGCTATTTAATTTTCCCACCTGCAGGACAGGTGAGTAAATCATTTAGTGCTTTGTGCCATAACTTCTAAATTGAAACCAGTCATGCAGGAGGTATTGGTGCTGTGACTTCTTCTGTCCTTTAATCCAATCACACATGCCAAATCCATGGACAGAAATAAACTCTCCTTTGTGGTGGGTCAGAGAACACCAGCATCAGAGACCATCTCAGAAATGCCCCAAGGAGAATTCACTGTTTTTGCTAACTCTGTGTAGGAGCCAAACTTCTTAATTTAGTCCTCTGGTTAAAAAGTCTAAAAGCCATTTAAGACAGTTCCCTTTCTAGACTTTGTTCCCTTTTTTCCTCACTGGATTTAACATGTTGTTACTGGTCACATCTTTAATCCCAAGGGAGGAGTCTAGTAACACTCCACCTTACAAAATAGGATTTATGTCAGTGGTATCTCCAATTACCGTTTCTAAATGAAATCTTCCGATTTCATGGATGATAACTATTCTAATTCAGCTAATATTAAATTGGAAGCATTTCTGGGTAGTTTATGGGGTGGGTTCTGTTTAATATCTCTACTGAAACCAGCTCAACTGAGAGGTTCTCCTAAATGTGACAGAACATCTTTGACTGTAATTTTCTCCAGCTACAGGAAATCTACCTACAAGAAGGATAAAATCTCTCGTTCCTCTACAGATTTATCTGACTTAAATCAACTTCAGCCTGGTTTTCACAAGAAAAGTTTCTGTGGCATTGTTTTTGCATTGTAATTTGGTTCTATAAATGGAAATTACACTGTATGTTCCCAAGGAGGAAAAAAGGTCATTTATATTTTATAAAGCACCTGAGGGAAAACATGAATTATTTATTATTTTATGAAAAGTATAGGTTTTTCTACAGGGTTAAAGGTTGCTGTTAGGCTAAATATTTTAAAGCTGTACAGTTATTTTCTACTACATTGTGTCCTGAGGTTTAATACACCTAGCTCTTCCATGGCAAAATAAATTACTCTCCATCAATAACCCACTAAACATTACAGCAGTTACAAATCTTGTCAAAAAAGGGAAGCTGGAAATACAGTGTTAGTTCGCTCAAAGCCAAAACACAGAATCACAGAATCACTTAGGTTGCAAGAGACCCTTAAGTTCATTAAGACTAACCGTAAACCATACGTGAAACCATATCCCTAAGCACCATGTCTGTAATTGTTAGGGTTTGTACATTTGTAATGGATTATTGAGATTACTTGCCAAAAATATTCATAGTCACCCTGTTGCAGAATATGTGATGTGGGAAAAAAGCTGTTTGATATGATGCTTTCAATACTGTCTAGCAATACACTACATAAGTACATGCAAATAACCTGTATGTGCAACAACAAATACACATGAGGTTTTCAACTGTAAGACAACCGTGAGGACACATGCTATAAATATTGTCTGGCACTATGGCTCACACCATAAACAAATGGACTTTAGGATTCCATAATAACTTTTGTGTCTAACATTGACAATCAAATACTTCAAATCCCTGGCTCACATATGAATGAACCCTGAAAGAAGGCACAGAAATATTTCCACTAACACTATGCTGTTACAGACAGTGTAATAGTATCATCTCCAGGCTTTAAGCTTTTTAAAAGAATTCAAAATCTCTTTACTGAATTTCCTGGTTTTGTTTCAGAAATGCCTTTCCAACCATTGAAGTAAAGGGATCATTAAAATATGGTTTAAAACACAGAGTACTGCCACATTCCTTCATATCATAGTTTAGAGGCATAAAAACTGGCCATTAAACATAAAAAAAAAAAAAAGAGGTATTACCAGCATTTTAGAAAATATTCTTAATCTTCACGATGTAGTAGGAGGTTGGTATGACCCTTTTATGGGAAAAAATACAAATGAGTAAACAATGAGCCCTTCAATAATTGCAACCAAACACTGATCTGATTTTTGTTTTCAACCAAAGGAGGGAAATTTTATAATTCATTGTAATAAACTTCTCAGCTACAGGAGAAAAGACTACTCCAGAATTATAAAAGACACTAGCTGTAACAAAAGTCTTCTATTTCAGTAATTTTGAGAGCTGCTTCCAGACAGCCAGGAC
>VZRU01007011.1:57914-71120 GCA_013398155.1 Pedionomus torquatus | reverse complement strand
CAGACAGCCAGGACTTTTTTTTTTTTTTTTTTTCCATACAGACATGTAATTTTTACTTCTATTAAATATTTTTTGGGTGCAAATAAATGTTGGACCAGAATTTTCTGTGGACCTATTTTGTGATTTTTTTTAATAGATACGTCCTAACTCCCCAGGGTAAATGAAAAGAGTACAAAACTAGATTCATTAAGATGTGACCTTCCAATCAACTCACCAGTCAGGCTAGGAGAAAGTTCCATAACCTAAAATGTTTCATGTGTTGGAAATTAGTTTGTTTCACATTTTAATGAAATCCAGAGTTTGAGATTATTTCTAAAGCAAATTAATGAGACACAGGCAGGAACAGCTGCAAGGTTTCACACTGTCGATACAATCAGAACTTTAAATTGAAATGCAAGTATTTTCAGACTATCATTTATGAAATAAATGAGCCAGTTTACACACCCCAACAGTTAAAACATATTCTCAGCAGTAGATATTCTCTAAGTTCCCTGTCCCCAACACACTGCTACACTTAGATAAAGTGACGATTATCAAGATTAGAGTAACACCATGCCATGGTGTTATGGTGTTAACGCCAAAAAATTCTTAGGTGAAGAATGATCAATGTGTTAATGAGAATACATTAAATGAGTGGGAACCACAGATTTATTTCACAAAGGTCTGGAGGCTTTATTCAAAACGTGCTACATTCAGTGAGTCATTCTTCTGTAACCCACACGGTTTCCAAAACAAAGTGCTTAGAGTATCATTAAGCATACAACGACTGTACAACATGGTTCTGCTCTGACATGGAGCATCAGTAAGGAAAAATCTAACAAAGAGGGTAATAAGGAAATGCTGGAAAGAAATACGGTTAGCATGCTGTGAAGGAGTGCTGTAAAATGCTAAAGATAATATCTGCAGTTGAAAGTGTGCAGGACTGCAAAGACAATGTATCTGGTAAAAGAGGAGAAATATTCTTATTTTTGAATAAAACCATCTGAATGAGTAAAAAATTATAAATAGGAGAAATTAGAGATTCAGAAGCATACTTTATAAAAACTTTAGTTTATAAAAAGGATGGGTATTTATAAGCCTTTTCCAACATCACTACAAGGAGTTCTAAAAAGAACACTATATTTATATACCAAAATTGATGAATATTTTGTAGTATTTATGTTGGGTTTTCCTTCAAGATTAAGTTTTAAACAAAAGTAGAAAAGTAGGAGCTGTAAATTTGTCAAAGAGAACTGCAAATAAAACAAGAAAAGCTAAAAAGCTTTGATGCTGTCCATAATTAGCAAACACTTTAAAAGCAGATTCACGCTTCTAACAATCACTGGCCCCATTTCTCTTGCCTTTGCGGTATCTAGAACATAAGTTTTGGTTACCCTCCCGTGCTAGGTCACTAATCATTAGTGTTAGTGGACACATCACATAGAAACTGACAGAAAGGCCGGAGAAGTATGTTTATGGCACCTGTCCTTGGCACACGTGTTCACAGACTGCCCCTGCAGGAAGCACCACGCTTCCACAGCTGCATACAGTTCCTTGGGTTACCCATCTGCCACCAGGACACCAAATTCTGTCCTTTTCCAGTATTTCTTAGTGTCCAGTGCAACCTGGGGTTTACCTCATCGTCCCATTCAATGAATCTGTAATAGTTTAGACATTCTGCACTAGTTCATAACTCATTTTAGTTAACGCCAGTCTTTACACCATTTGTCAGCTGTCCAAGCCAGCTTCTTCCTCACACCATTCTTCTTCAGATGACTGTTTTTTCATAGAAGAGATGCATTCTGATCATCCTTAATTCTCACTGCTTTATGTCATGGTCCATAAATAGCAATCTCTCTGGGGCAGACACTTTGGGCCATAGCTCCAGTGCATATAAATTTCCATGCTCTTATTCACTTGAGTGTAACTACTGAGATTTAATCTGCTCAGTGTGTGTGTGTATGAATTTCTTTAAATACCATCTAAAAGCACAGACCTGCATCCTTTTAAATTTGTGGCAACAGTTAATTGGTGAGGAGTCAAGTTTTAAACAGATGTCTGTTTTATTAGAAGTGAAACAAATTGGCTGAAACATCTATGTTCAATTCTCAATTGAGCTGACTATTCATGCCATCAAGTGACTTTTATGACACAAGGGAGAATTTTGACGTAAAAAATATATGCGTTACACACCACATTAGCCATATAATATCAAAGAAATGGCACACATTAATATGTTGCACTGATATCCCTTAGTTTTGGTTTTAAATAGATTAAAATACGAAAAATGAAGTAAATATGACCGATAAGTGATGTTTTTTCTAACATAATCAAAAAAACACAACAATTAATCTTCAGGACATATCTGCTTCTGGTAAATATCACAGATACTGGAATTGCAGTCAGCTCTCAACCTGGAGAAAGATTTTNTGGACATTCTGAGGTGTCCCAATGGACATGGCTGATCCAAAGCATATAGAAGTAGGTACTCTGCAATATTATTGTCTTATATATAATTATCCTATATTGAGTATTGTATTTTAACTGACATAATTGTCCTGTGGGAATTTATGTTAGTTTGGCCTGTTACTAGGACTGCCTTTCCTGCATGATTATATTAGTTAATGCCAAGAGGCATTTCTACGAATTCAGGCAGAAAGGAAAACTGCCGTTCAAGACAGGCTCATCACTTTAGAGCCACTTGTCAAGAGTCAAAGGCAGAATTGTTGGTTTCTGTTTCCTGCTGACTAGTGAAACTTCCTCAACAAGAACTGGAAACAATTCAGGAAAAAAAAAAAAAAAAAAAAAAGGAGAACAAACAACTTAGAAGGCATCTGTCTTGGGAAAAAGCATGTGAAATTGACATAATCTGAAAAATGAGAGTTAAGTTATGTAAAACAGGTACCCTTCTTTAGATATCATCATCGTGAGCTAGAAAGACTTAAAGTATGTATGTAAACCAGTGCTTTAAAATAAGTAATTTGAAGACTGAAAGAAAAGGGTGGGTTGTTTGTTCGTTTGGGGTTTTTTCATTTAAATCGGGCATTCCATAAAGCCATATATATATTTCAATAGACTTTGTTGTAGCAGTTCAGTAAAACCTGCTCTTGAGGATTAATCCACATAGCAGCTAGGTCCTGTGCAGACTCTCATACACTAAAAGTGGTAAAACTTGCAGGTTGAGATAAAGACCTTTTAAATATAAAGGAAAAGCTGTGCATACAAGCAAAGGAATTCCTTCCCTACCTCCCAGCAGTGAGCATTTCCAGGAAAGCAGGGATCTGTCACACATAACAATTACTTCAGAAGACAAATGCCTTAACTCTGAATATCCTCTCCTTCTTTCTTGTTCCTGCAGCTTTTATAATTGAGCACATCATAGAATCATAGAATCACCCAGGCAGGAAGGGACCTCCAAAGGACATCTAGTCCAACCTCCCCACAGTCACAGGGACACCCCCAACTAGACCAGTTTGCCCAGGGCCTCGTTGAGCCTCACCTTGAATATCTCCAGTGAAAGGGCCTCAACCACCTCCCTGGGCAACCTGCTCCAGTGTTCTACCATATGGTTCCATCATACTGCGGAGGACATCCCTTTAGTCATTCGGGATCAGCTGACCCAGCTGTAACCCCCCCTAAATTCTTGTGCACCCCCAGCCTGCTCAGAAAGGTGGTGTGTCCAAAACATAGCACCGCATGATCTACTGTGAAGGTAATTGACTCTACCCGAGCCAAAGCCAACAAACCTGCACAGGTTGACTAGGAAGCATAAGCACATTTTTAAATGCAAACTTTTAAATGCAAAAATAGACACTATAGCTTTCGGAAGAGTCAGGATTTGTTCCAGCATTAAATAAATGTCAAACCCTCCAAAATTTTTCATGAAAACAGACTCCACTTCTGCACCAGCTATGTTTCAAATCCCATTCTTTTGGATCCTTTGTTCCACTTCCTAATGAAATTACTATTTTTTAAAACAATCCTTTTTGTTACAAAGGCTCCAGAGAAGCTATAGGTACCAGAAGTCTGAAATAAAAAGGACAGGAACAGTCAGGAATGTATAGAAAGTTAGGCCTGTCCTGCCACAAGGCAAAAAAAAAAAGGTGCTAGAATCATAAGTGAAAAGTAACCTTGAAAAGAACGAGACCAAGGTGAAATTAGCCTCAAAGGCAGGAGACTGAGGTACTTAAAACAGGACTTGCAGAGTTTAAAAAGCAAGTAGCCAGAGAGCTTCTACAAAGTAAATAATGAGAACTGCCCAAATGCACAGTAGAAATTGGTATAATCTAACCCAAGAAATTAAGGCAATTTAAAGGCTTGCAATCCCTTCAAACAATGTGAGAGAAAAGGTGAGCTTAAAGGACGTAACGGACATATAAAGTCTTTTGAGCTCTTTATGCGCAGCTGGTGAAAACTCACTTAAAGTGTTGGCAGTGCCCGTTCTCAGCAGCTTGTCCCCCTGCCACACACCTCATGTCAGCCACTGACCACCAAACTTCTGTGAAACAGCTGTTTTAAATTGTAAAGGTATTTTTCAATTGTTGAGAGCTCTTTTTAGTGCACCTGAGGATACCATTGGCCCTGCTGGCCACAAGGGCGTATCTCTTTCTGGCTCATGGTCAACTTGTCCACCAGGATTCTCAGGTACCTCTCTGCAGAGCTGTTCTCTAACACGTTGACCCCCAACAGGTTAACTGGGTGCAAGAGATTATTCCTCCCCGTGGGAGATCCTACACTTTCCCTTCTTGAATTTCATTAGGTTCCTCTCTGCCCAGCTCTCCAGCCTGTCCAGGTCTGAAACATGGCATAGCCTCTGGTGTGTCAGCCACACCTCCCAGCCAACTTGCTGAGGGTACACTCTATCCTCTCATCCAGGTCATTGATGGTGAACAGGGCTGGAGTCAGTACTGATCCTTGGGGAACGTCGCTAGTTACAGGCCTCCAACTGGACTCTGCATCCCTGATCACAACCCTATAGCTCTGCCATTTGGCCAGCTATCAACCCAACTCACTGCTCACTCACCTAACCCTTCCTAAGCTTACCTATGAGGATGTTATGGGAGAAAAGTGTCAAAAGCCTTGCTGAAGTCAAGGTAGACAATGTCAGTTTCTCTGCCATCATCTACCCAGCCAGTCTTGCCATCACAGAAGGCTATCAGCTTGAGAAACTACTCTTGTGCTCAGAAATACCGTGGCCATTGCTAGTTTGAACTCCTCTTTTTGTCAGACAAAGAATCTCCCTATTGACATTAGCTCCTCAGTTCCTGATAAATGTTTTCTCTCAGAGACTCATCTATCTTAACAGCCCTAATTGACTTAATCAGAGGTACGCTTTACCATTGGTGAAAATGAAAAAACACGAAAAGTGTTTTGTTAATCCAGAGCAAAGCTGATCAAAGCTGAGGCACAACCAAGTATGAAATATTTTGTACTAAATGCATCTAACCAAAGAGTGAAAGACTCAGTGTTACAGAATGCCACAGTACCAACTTCTGGTACAGAGAAGTCCCCTTTCACACTGTCAGAGAGGCATAGCCTCACTGTGGGATGAAGAACCAGAATCTACATGAACAAGGAACTGCCTTCAGCTGCATTTGGACTAGTGGAACTGGTCTCACCTGTCTCTTTGGTGATATTCAAAAAATTCAGGACCATCATTGCAATGTAGTGACATGGCAGTATCTTAATATAATGTGCATTGGACAAGCAAATTAACATAGCACAAGGCACTGCAACTTTCCATCTTTTCACCATGCATCCTACAAGCAAAAGAGAGCCTTATCAGTACAGATTATTGAATGCTAGTTCCACATAGGGCAGGTGGGTTGTTTGCCTTCCAAGAAACACTACAAAATTCCTACAGTAACAAGCCCCAACATCTTTCCATTACTTGTGTTCAAATTTTCTTATGCATGCAGCATGTAAAATTCATCTGATAACAAAAGGATTCTGCTCAGTAACTGGGAGCAGGAGAATGCTTTCCCAGTTGAAGAAAAATAAGGTAGCGAGTTCATATCTCATATCGAAAATGTTTTCTAAGTCCTCACTAAGTCATTTTGAATCACTATACTCCTGATTTACCCATGTGCAACTGAAGCAGAATTTTCCCATGCATGCCTTTGGATTCCTGACAAACTCAAATCAAAATGAAAGCAAAATTTCCACATGATAATGAAAAGTTAAGCAGTTTTCATTATCAAGAGGATATGCTAATTTAACCAAAATCTTTGGGTTGCAGCTAAAGTCAACCTTTACAAATGCAACTGTAGTATCCCTGCCTGTGGCTGGAAACAAAACCAATTTTCAAGTTTGTTTAAATAAAACAGTAAATTAAAAGCTAACATAAGTTAGCTGCATCTTCTGTACTTCTCCATCTCTAGACTCTTCTTAGTTTCAAGCCTCCCATCCTCCATTCTTTTCCTCTCTGGGATTTGATACCCTATAGCTTCTTACACAAAGAGCTACTTCTGCCTGAGGAGTCCTTGGAAGCCACCAGTCAGCTGCCTCAGGAAGCCCCCAAGTTTATGGCTGATTTCACTCTCCTCTTGTTTTTATCAAGCCATTCAATCCCCAAGGCTCCCGTTTCCTCTGAGCAAGTAAATCTGCCCCTTCAAAAGTTACATTTTGGAAACAAAACTCTCCTCTGCCACAAGCCTTGTCCCCTTTGGCACTGTCTGCCTTTTATCTGCATGCCCCAGGCTCCAGCCCAGAATCCAAGTTCTTCAAGATGTTTTTTTACAGACATTGACAAGACAGAAATAGAGAGCATGTAATTCAACAGCCATTTTTGTAATACTGCTCTTTCAGACTGAAGACAGTTTGAAATTAAACTAACTGGAGCTTGACTTGTCAGTCAAACTAGCATGTGAAGAGCTGAGGTGCTTCAGTGACATGCATCTCTGCCATGGACCAGTACAAAGGTACATAAACTGTCGAGCTAAGTGTGAGGTGTGTGATGCTCTTAGTTAAATTCACTGTCATGAAACACATCCACACAAGCAAAATACATCAGTCTTATTTCCACCTATAGAGTTAACTGTGTGCATTTTGGGGCTTACCTTCTTAACAGGCATAAGTTTTACTTCTTTGTGCATATATAATTTAGCATTTTTTAAGATACGACATAATAGGTCAGCTTCTTCAGCTGGTATGAAATGTGTACAAGGCCAGAAATGACTAGACCCTGGTCCTGCTGTCTACATAAGAAAATTCTGACACTTACCTAGCTGACAAAAGCACATGGGAAACAGCGGCTTCACATGAAGAAAATTTAAAATTGTTTACCACATAAATCTTTTAGCAAGGAAGTGTATTAACCACTAGAACTAGCAAGGTAGAATGACCATGGAGACTATCCTGTTGCCTAATCTTTTAAACAACAGCAAGTATTTTTCGGTAACATACGCTCCAATTCCAGTAAATGTCATCAGACTTGACACAGGAATTACTTTGTGAAATTCTGAGGTTTATTTCACATGGGAAGCCAAAAATGCTGATGGCAATAATGGCTCCTTCTGGTCCTAAAATCTATGAATCTATTAAGTCCATGGAATGGCGCCAGTTCATATCCAGCTTCTAATGTGATGCTAAGGAAGACAAATCCCAAGTAGTGGGGCTGCTCCTTTCCAGCTGTAGCAATCCCTGTAACATGTTCTTCATTCAGCAGACAACAAATACAAACTCAACTGCTCAGGTCACTGTGAAGGCAGTTTAGTCAGGACACATTTTTTTAAAGTGCTGGCTCAGATAAAAGTATGAGTTATTCTATAAACAGATGTAGAAACATTAAAAAGAGGACAGAGTCTAACAGAAGGGGATAAGAACTATTTAAGAAGACATATGGCAAAGGCATCCGTGCTTCCTTGTTCCCCTTAAAATGGCTAGTCAGGAGAGCACTTTATATTTCATGTAAAGTAGGGTTTTTTCACATCACTTTTGTAGGGTTTTTTTTGTAGGGTTTTTTCACATCACTTTACATTTCATGTAGAATGGACTACAAAAGTCCACCAGCACACCACTCTGTGATGTGCTGAGGAGGCTGGACACCTCACTTCAACATGGGTGAGCAACAGAGGGTAACATGTTCAGCGCATCAAGGAAGGACTATATTCTCCTTTACACTGAAGCTTCCCAAACCTCAGGCTGCTGTTTTAAAGAAAGCAGAATGCAGAAGTGTGATATCAGAGTAAACGCTAATTTCTACACATTCTGCAAGATATAACACAAATTCATGAGCTCCTGCAATAAAATAACATGCAACTGCAGTGCAGTTTTTAACTTGTATTTGCTGAATAGAAAGCACTGTAAATAAAAATAGCATTCAGGGATGTATTGCTACCGGAAATACTTAAATGTTTGTGACACCTGGTGTTGTCTTTAACGCTACTCATGTCCATGAAGTGCACATAAAATGAGCCTGTTGTAAAGCATGTTCATGGTAGCCTGACTTGACTTCAACCAGCTTTGAATGGCAAATTGGAGTATTGTTAAATGCAAATAACTCTCATAACACGTACTCTTAAGACGTAAAATAAAACCCACAAGCCTCTGTACAGTGAAAATTAATTACATTGCAGCCCTCTTTTGCTTTAAATCCTAGCTACTTCTGACATTCTCAAAACTACCTTTGCCCTCCTTTGCTCCTAGGGGGAAAGATCTCCCTCTCACCCTTCTATTTTAATGGCACCATTGGAAGCACAGCTCTGCTGCCACTTTGTTTAGACTTGAGCCACATAATTATCTTTTTTTTTTTTTTTTTTTTGTCGTGCTAGAAAGAGAGTTGAGTAGCCTTTCAGATAGCTTAAGCAATCCTGACCTGTTCTTCATAAGCACTCTGATGTAAACACATACAATATTTAAACATTATTTCTATTTTTCTGTTTTTCAGCTGTGTGACAGCTCTGCATATGGAACCCTGTCCTGTGCACACCCTGCACTCACTTCCTGAAAATAAAGGACACACAACAGTTGCTTCCTGTCCAAGCTCCTTGATCTTCTAACTGTGCACACCTTTGAATGACTCAGAGCAAACATCTTCCCACAGTAATTTTACATATAATGATATAATGATAAAATCCATCAGCTGAATGAGGATATTTTGACTTATCTGTTGCAAAGGTCATAAATGAGGATTTTAATGATGTGAAGTATAATAATTGGGCTTACAAGGCATCAAAAGGTGCCTTTAATTGATGAAGTATTTATGAAGTATCTAGCACCACTTACTAGAAATGCTTTAATTTATAGACTGATAAAAAAAATACAGCTGCCTAATGAGGTTACAACAACAGCTATTCTATCAGGAATACAACTGTTGTCATACTATCTCTGCAGATTCAGCTATAGGGTTTGCTAACTCTTATTTCACCTCTTCTCCTGATGGAAAATCAGAGCTGAATTCTGACCGTATCTTCATACACCATCTCTTGAATCTGAATGGTACCAAGGTTAAATAGAAGAACAGCTAATAAGCAGGTAATATACCAAGATACTTCCTGATGCAAGGTATTCAAAGATGGTCATGTCCCAAGCCAACAGAAAGACAGGAGAAAAAAGGCAGTTCTTTGGGCCACCAATTTCAGTTCTTCTAAACTACAGATTACAGTGCAGAAGGTCTCAACAACACATTTTCTACAAACTAAGCTCTATCAATGGCTGTTAGCAAATTTAGCACTGTGGAGGGTTCACTTTGGTGGAAGGCCAGACTCCCATCCAGCCCTGCTAGGTGTTCCTCAGCAGGATGGGGGGAAAAACAGGGTGAGAAAGCCAGTGGGTTGGATAATGCCAGGGAGGTCACTTGCAAATTGTTATTGCAGGCAGGTGAAACTCAACCTGGTGAAAACCAAAGTCATTTACAAACAGTCAAAATGCCAGTAACAAACATTAAATAACCCCAAGCCACACTTTTCCCCCAGGAGCCTGCTCAAGGCCCCACTTCATCCCACTACCCCAAATGTAACACAGGGGATGGGTGATGCTGATGTGAGGGTGGTGAGGCACTGGAATAGGTTGCCCAGAGAAGCTGTGGATGCCCCATCCCTGGAAATGTTCAAGGCCAGGCTGGATGGGGCTTTGAGCAACCAGGTCTGGTTGGAGGTGTCCCTCACAGGGGACACCTCCACAGGGTTGGAACTCAATGATCTCTAAAGTCACTTCCAACTCTAACCATTCTATGATTCTGTGATTCTGTGCTCTGTGCCTACCAGTATCTCCAGCCACTCCTACCCCTCATGCTCTCCCCTGCCCCACCGTGCGCTCTCCTCCAGCGACATGGCAGATCTGCTCAAGCCCCAGGCGCCACTTGGCACCATCTGCCTCCTCCATGCTGTTCCCTGATCTTGCCATCGCTCTTTTTCCTCACACCTCTGCTTGGCCAGTGCTTTTGCCTCTTCTTCTACAGGTTTTGAATGCCCCATGCATGGCTGATAGGCTGGGTTGTGCTCAGCTACTGCTCTTTGGAGGGGCTGGAACTGGTTAGAACCTGCTGCAAACAGCCATGTGTGGCCCAGGGCCACCCCCAGCCTCCTGCCCCAGAGCTCCAAGGGCCATCACTGGGTGTGAGGGGAGGGTGGAGGATGCGGAGGGTGGACAGAGGATGCTTCTCAAAAGCACCTTGGGCATCTTGAAGGACCTTTTCTCTGAAATACCCCCTTCTTGCAATGTATTTAAGAAAATAAGTCACAAATTCCTAAAAATAAGATCATGCTTAAACATTCAGCCCAGAGGTAGGAGCCTGGTGAGCCCATCAGCCTCTGGAGGCAAGTGGAGTCACACCTGGGACTTGGCACCTACCAGCACTGCCCTGGACATCTGATAAAGGACAGGAAAGATTTCAGAAGCCTAATTAAAATTCAGCAATTGGAATTATTATTTATTAAAAAAAAATAATTACAGATAATGAAAAATATGCAAAACATCTGCAGGAAGCAGAAGAAATACCTCTGAGAAACAGTGTCTGAGAAGGTTTCTCCAGGGGACAGAGACTTTTTCCATGTGTTGAAGACCTCCTCTTGCCTCCTTTTCTACAAATAATATACCATGGCACTAGGAAATCAGCCTTGGAGAATTTTGTTGGGACAATAGTAGAAATAACCTTACATCTGTCCAACTCTTGCAGGCAACTATGGTACAGCCACATCTTCTCTTGATGATCCTGAGTGGCCAGCAACCTCTCCCATCATTCTTCCTCATTATGATAGGACTTCCCCACTCATGGCTCACAAATCTGAACTTGGTTTCTTGGACAGAGCAGTTCAGAAGTCATCACTGTAAGAAGCCAAATCAACACTATGAATCATACCAACCTCTCATGACACCAAAAGTGTGGCATTTTGGAAAATATCACCGCTTTTTATTCAAGCTGAAGAAATGTCCCATACCTGGATAGTCATCTAGTTGTCTTCTGAGTGCTTATATGGTGAGATCTATCAGGGCTTGGTGACTCTTGTGGCAAAACCTTGGTTTGTGGATGGAGCAGAGGAAGTGTACCAGAGAGACTGAATAATCCCATGGATTCCTCTGTGCTCTACACAGGTATTCTTTTTCTACTGAGTGAATCTGAGTCATAATTTAAAATCCAGCTCAAAAATTAAGCCTATATCATTAAAATTCTCCTCTCATTGCAGGAAAAAAGCAGATATAAGAGCTCAGTAGTATTTTATCTGCAGAATGGATGAAATGCAGAGAGCTAAAGCAGTAAAAGGCTCCTTGTAGCTGTCTGAGGATCCACAGTGACAATATGTAATCTGTAAAAGGGACTGAAAAACTGCAAAACAATTATGTAGTATTAAAATCATTCAGATGATAAATTCATGTCACTTGGTACAGAGCAGAGCATGGGAAAAAGAGGAAGAAACAAGGCCGAGCAAAAGGCCCTCTTTCCGTTTGACTTGACACGAAGAAACATTTTCTTTTACTTAAGACCAAACTATTTTAAATTCAGCTAACAGGTCTTGGGGAGGCAATAATTGCAATGAAGTTTGAGCATAGAAAGATTTTCCCACCTGGGGACACTGGGTGGTCCTGCAGCTACTAGTTGTTTGCAGAGCAGCAGAAATGAGATAGGAGGAAAAAAAATGCATAAGTGGAATATCCAGAAATCCTGGCATGAAGAACAATAAAAACAGGTAACTTTTTTGGGGGGTACCATAATGCAAGGGAAGGAAAATAGTGAATGACTGAGGAGTTCAGACAAGGGAGTAATTTAGATTGGCTGTCTTAGATTGACTAAATCAGAATGGCTAGGGACAGGAGTCAGGTGTTCTGACAAACTAACAGGCTAAAAATATCTTGCTTTAGATGGAATTGAACAGAATGAATGAAACCAACAAGAACAGATACATTTCCCTGTTACTTAAATGCTTCAAACTGCCTTCAGCCTATTTCTAGCATACCCTGTCCAAGCAAAATCTCTATGTTATCAATTGCATGNTGTAACAGTACCCGTTTATTTTAAGAGCCCCAAGTTCATTTGTGTTGTGAAATTGAGAATTTCCAAGTCAAACAATGTGTTACAGATATTAGTGATCCTTTTTCTTTTCAGAAAGTTTGCAGGACCTTTTTTTTTTAAAAAAAAATAAATATATATATATATTCATATATATGTATGAACATATATATTTTGTGCTTACATCCAAACACATAGCAACTATTTACTTTCTCTTAATTTTGCTCTATCTCTATGTTCTCTTCTCACTGTTTTCCCATCAAGAAACCTTGATCATTCCTGGTTTTCGATTATTTCTGAATCTGGAAGTAGTTTTGTTATCAAAAACCAGCTGATTTTTACCTTCCCTTCACCTGTTTTTCCCCTTTTCCTTGCTCTGCTATGCTACACTCCATCTTACTCCCTCCTGGGCTGTCAAAGCTATTTCATGCTGTTACAGGAACAGGAACTATGTCTCCTACAACAGAGAAGTAGGGAATATTGCTTTTCAAAAGATAGGTAATGAACCTGGCCTCCAAAGAGATGTGCCAGTCCCTTCTCTGTTGTCAAGGGTGGAAAAAGTTGGGTCACCTGGGAACCCATACTATGAAATTATTTAGTAAGCACAGTAATGCAGCAGGGGGACAGGAAATTAAAACTAAAGCTGACTGGCTACTCAATTATTAATCTTATTCATGAAGAATTTAGCTGCCGCTTTGTTTAGCCAATAGTTTGCAAACTTGTCCATTCCTCTCCTATGTAATGTGCTTGTCATTGGAAAGGTAAGGAAATTTTTTTTTTTT
>VZRU01007011.1:14381-39985 GCA_013398155.1 Pedionomus torquatus | reverse complement strand
TATATAGATTTGTCTTGACCTACCAACAGTATGGTGTGGTCTCCCCCATATTCCCCATATTTGAAGATAATATGAAAGGGCTTAACAGCAACAGAAAAGCAACTATACTAGAGAGATCTGTAGGAGTTCTGTGCTGTCTAATGGGTTGTTACACATACAGATGAGTAAAACTTTCCATAAAACTATGATTAAGACCTTTCAGCTTTCCTTTCTTTTAAATTTAGTTAGAAAAAAAATGTAATCCTAAAATATATCTTTTCTCTCAGCCAACAAACACAAATTTTATGTTTGACCTGAGGAACATGCTGGCTGGCCAGTGAGGAATTTTCAATGAGTTATGAGCACAATTAAAACCTCATCTTGAATACTGTGATAACTTTTAGTTTTATGACTGCTGTGTCATAAAGATATATAAGACTCATCATTACCTATAATATCTAAGCCATAAAGACTTCTGTATGTGCAAACTGAGGAGTTTAGAGCATCATAGTTCTTAAATGATATAGTTGGCAAAATAAAACATGAGGGATCCAGGTATGAGATTGTAGCTACAGAATACTTCAGTTAAATTTGTGAATTTTTGTCTCAGGATGAGGATGTCTTAGGGGAATTAAATCTCAGGAATGACTAAATCAGCAAGTGTACACATTAGAAAAAGGGAGTTGATAAATAATATTAAAAATTAAGATAGCAAGAAATGTTCTTGGTAAGAGTTGTAACTGTAGTTTTAACCATAACTGGGACAGATAGAAGTGGCAATTGTTCTTGTCACTTGCTTCTTCAGCCTTTCCTTTTTTAGATGTCAGAATAAAAGCCTTAATTTGACTGTTGTAGTTGTGTCCCACATGCAATAAAGAAGCTGTGATCTTCATCTGACAGAAGGATGGTTCTAGCTGGATCTGTCAAAAATCTCCACCTAGAGGGTGACTGTTGCTGAGAGCTAGCAATTCAAGGCACACAAAGGACACATGCCACTTCAGTCTCATCATGCCTTTACTACTAGTAGAGCCAGTTCCTGTGTGTCATATTCATTCATTCTTTCCACCAGTTGCAAGGGATGAATTTCCTCTGAAAGCAGGATACTTTAGAGATGCAACTTCTAATATGCTGTCATTGCAGGTACTTTTCCTTTACCAAAGACCTGGTGAGAATACTGAGGGGGCATTTACTGACACACTTGCATTCTCCTTCAATGACTTTGAAGGAACTGAAGCGAAGAAGAAACAAACACCTTTATAATGTGATCACTTTCAGTAGTATCAAGTTTAGAAACATTTCATTTTCTACCTCTTCCCAAACTTTACCATGTTCTCTACTGAGCAGGACAAAAATTTATAGAAAGTGGACATTACTGATCAAAACAGTTGAATGTGCCAGTGGTCTGCTGCATCAGAGGTATCTTTCAACAAACTTGTTAAAAGATAAAAAATATCTTTGATCAATAGTATCATGGGAAGTGATCTGGCCTTCCCCTCCTTGTTATCTTCTGGAGAAATCTATAATAGCTGAAGGATATCTCTACTCAGCAACATAAATTCTCTTAAGCCTGCCAAGCATTCAACAGGCCTGACTTAATTTGTCATGAACTTCCTACAACTGGGAGAAGTTAGTTGTGAGGTAGATTCAGTTCTGGTTAGAGAAGAATGGAAATCAGGGCACATGTAGACCTTTCCGTACTGGTTCAGCTCTGATTTGAACACATTCACACTTGGCTGTTAATCTGTAGTATATATACAAGATACTTAAATAGTCTTCTATTGGGAGGTGTTGGTTTAAAATTTAAATAGTACTTTCATGAATTTATCCATCATCAGCCACATGGTGATAGTGCCAAATCCCTTCTTACAAGCTGTCTAGTAGCGTGAATGTAGTTTGCTGCACCTTCTGATCTCAGAGAATGGACTCAACAGCTCCTATGTGCCACCCCAAACCCTGCCTGGGCTGATCCAAGGGAGTGGACAAGAACCTTCGAGGTACCAAGGAAAAGCAAAAGCAACTTTGGTTGGAGTGGAGTACAGAGCAACCTGGAAGAAACAAAGACCTGGAATCTGCCCAGCCAGAGGTATATCACCAAGTGGTACAAATTGATGCTATCCTAATGGATAAGCATCACTGAACTCATACCATGATTCTTCTGCACAGAATATTAGGTTCTGTGTCTCTGATTTCATGGCTCTCTGAAAAGCCTACTGACTCTTGAGTTCTGGCTGCAGTTTGTAGTCTTTCCCAGTTCTTGAGAGACATCTGTCTTGTCCTGATATCTAGCATCTATGATTTCCCAGCTGACACCCAAGAACAGGTGCATCAGATCAAAGACAACACTAAAGATGTCCAGGCCTTCTTCTCTGCAGCCACATCCTTCCAGAATCTTTCCAGCAATGATTTCTGCCAGAGTAGAGAGAGAAAGTAGAGCAAAGCAGTGTCTGGATGTCCTATTGGACTACCTAATTCATAAAAGCTTTCAGGATCCTTCACTCCTTCTGACAAATCTTTGGAGGAGGAGGAAGAAGAAGGCTAGATAACTTCAACTAACAGCATTTTGGACTTGATAATATAAAATTTTAATCATGCTTTTTCTCTGTAGAGTATCAAGAATAGCCAGATAGGCTAAATATAAATAATTGGTTTCTTATCTTATGCATAGGTGACTGGTTCGTGACTGGTTCCGTACACCTAGAATTTATCTAGAAGACAAATCAATATTTTTACATAATGCTTGCTTTTCATGTCTGCAGCCTTAACTCTTCTCTGCAAGCAGTACTCCTTGTATTCATTAAGCTACAGAAACCTGTACGACAACAGGATTTTTACAGAGCTAAAAACGTAACTGATGAAGTATTGTTTCAGCACACCTCTAAGTCCTATTGTGGGAGGGATCTGCATCTCTCCTCTGTAAGGAGTATGTATAGCTTTCAAAGAATAAAGGCTGAGTGAAAAGACTGGCAGCTCTGCCTATTGTCTCTTTCATTTTTCTTTTTAAAAGAGCATTTCATTGTAAACTGAAGTTGTCTTTCATTCCATTAGTTGAACCTTGGTCCTTTTCTGATTTCTTCTCACTTGTCATTTTGTGCTGCTTGATCTTATGTTTTATGCCCTTCAAAACAAGGTTAATGTGATGCATTTCAATTAATATTTCTGTTACACTGCCACAGGTTCAATGCCTGTCTTCTGCAAAGTCAGAGTCATACTGCTGAATGTAGTAGCCTCATATAATCACATGAGTACAAAGTATATCTATGCTGAGAACACCTCTTTTCTCAAGCATCCATCCATAATGGATTATGTTATGTTCCACTTTCAGCTTCAAACAGAAGCTATCCTAGCTGAGCACAGATATGTTAACTTTGCTGTTTTAAGAAGCTGCTGACTGCTTAAACAGAAACTCTTCTCAGTCAGCTGCTGTGCAATCACTAGCTGCCAAAAAGGGTTGGTTGTGCTCTCTCTTGCCCTATATTGTCCCTATGTGCCTGTATACATATAAAGTCCCTAAGACTAAATTATAGTTCTAAAGTAAAAACAATTTTTGACCCTGAGACAAATAATAGTAATAATTTCCTGGATGCCTGTCTCCAACATACATGTGCTATGACGAATCCTATGACTGAACACAAGCACCCTTCCACAGGTTTGGCTCTTTCTCTTCTGCAACCACTGTCTTTATGGCAATGCTCACAGCTGGAGCATGTCTAAGAAACACTGGCAAAACAAACACTTTACTGTTGTGAGAACTACATACAAAATGCTTTTGTTAACCGAAATGATGTCATGGAAATGGTTGGTATTCATCCCTGTCCCATTCCTTTATGTGCAGTGTATACATAAAAATGTTATCATCTACTAATAACTACATGGGAGCATACAGTCCTGCAATAAAGACTTCCAGAAATTTATGTATCATGAATAATCCTTGGAAGAAAAAAAAAATTTTTTTTAGAAGAACTTTGCTCCAATATTACAGTCTGTCCTTTTATACACATTTGAGTGGTTGCATAGTACAGCTAGGGGGGGTGGGAGGACACTCATTAAATACTAGTGAAGTTTGCACTGTCAGATATGCAATATGAAGTGTCAGAATGTTATAATTTATTCTTTCTACATGTACAGAAGGTATTCTGCTTTTAATCAGAAGATCATCATGCTCCTACGATAAAGCTCTGTCAGCTTCTAAGCAGTCATTAGTTGACTTTCCAGAATTAGGAACAGTAGTACTGTTACACAAAGCTAGGTGCAAAGTCATTGGTTGAATTTGTTGTAGGGGTCAGCACTACAGGTTATCATAAAACTGCAAGACAAATGGATCCAACAGGAAACAACAGCCAAATTTGTATGGGGTTTTTGTTTTGGGGTTGTTTGGGTTGGCGTTTTTTTGGTGAATTGGTGGGTGTTGCCTTATGTTTTAGCTTGTAAACTTGATTGACCCAAGAGCCTATTTTTAATACTTTCCAGTTTTGATACTGCTATGCCTCACCTCTGAAATGAAGATAATAAAATTTAAATGTGTTGAAAGTCCTAGAAGGCAAACACTTTAGTATTCCATGATGCCAGGACTACAAAACACCATAAAGGAGTCTATGTAAACCAATTCTATTTCAGAGAAATGCTAAAATAAGGTGCTTTCCACAGACCCCAAGTCCCTGATCTCCCTATCCCAGGCCACAGCCTCATTTGAAAAGTGAGCTCTGGATGCAGCTTGGTGCTCACCACTTCCTCTAGAAATTCCACATTTCCTTTTGGACACCTGAAGAAAGTCTTTTCCACTGTAACCTGGAGCCTTTCAGAGCATCTATCTACATACTTCAGGAGACCTTGAAGAGATTTACTAAGCTTTGTTCAGCCTGAGGGACAAGTTCAGAGATTGTCCTGGCTTAACCCTGGCCAGTAACTAAACACCACTCAGCTTCTTGTTTACTCCCCCCGAGTGGGATGGGGGAGAGAATCAGAAGAGTAAAAGTGAGAAAACTCATGGTTTGAGATCAGTACAGTTGAATAGGTAGAGCAAAAGCCACGTTTACAAGCAAAGTAAAACAAGGAATTAATTCACTGCTTCCTATCAGCAGGCAGGTGTTTAGCCACCTCCAGGAAAGCAGGGTTCTGGATAACAGATACTTGGAAAGATAAACACCGTAAGCCTGAACATCCTCCCCTTCCTTCTTCTTCCCTCAGCTTTTATTGCTGAACTCAATGGCACACAAAATATTCATCCTTCAGCTAAAAATTAACTGTAAAAAAAAAGGGGGGGAAGATTCTCAACTCTAATCAAAGTACTTTACTGTAAAAGAAATTCTAGAGTACAGAAGGACTCTAGGTGATAATTTCACATGGTCCCAATATAGGTATGGATCCCACTCTTATTGTTATTGTCCCTGCCTCAGATACAACAGCATTTCCTTCCCACTCCCTCATATCAGCTCATCTTCTTGTAGTACATCCATCACACTAAAAGCTGGCAAGAGACACAGCTTTCTGCTGACATCAATTAAGTACAAAGTCAGGTCTGCAAGTACAGTTTTCAATAGAGTTAGTGGAGTAAAGCTGTGGAGTAAAGAAGCTCTCCTGAGCGTTCCCCTGTGACAGGAGAGGAATTTCACTTTCAGCTCACCTCAATAATTGCATCTGAAACTCCCTCCCCACCCAGTCTCAACACATCCTCCCGAAACTGCTCACAGAAATGCCAGATAACTGTGATGAGAGATAAAGAAGCAATTGGCTAAATATTTGTTTTGTTCTTTTGAGCTGATTGAAACTGTGGCTCATTTAAAAATTTCCACTAATAGACTTGGCCATACTGAAAACAGGTGCACTTATACTCTCTCTGCAGCATGGACTTGCTGGACTAATATCCAGAGTTTTCGCTTTCCCAAGCCATCCTTCACTACTGATGTTCTAGTACTGACGCTATTGACTTTATTCTGAAAATGGTGATCTCTGGAAGAGGACAGAGTAGACAGCTGGAGGAGGAAACCTCCTAAATTGCTCCTGCAAATCTGTGAGAAATCATCTCTTAGAGTCCCTAAGGCTTCAACACTGTGGTGAGAACTGACTTGGCAAATTGATGTAACCTGAAAGAGCAAGATGATTTTTCTCCCTTGAGAGGTCTGGCCTCTGTTAACATTCAGAAATGTCCACTTAAGCAACAATCCACCTATAGGAACCTGACCTTGCTGTCCTAACAGCAAGCAATTCTGGCCTGACCCTTTGTGCTATTTCAGTCAACTTTAGCACTTATTCTCAAGAAATATTTTTACTCCTCAGTTCTCAGGAGAGCAGTCATGAACATGTCAGCCACCAGACCATGAACAAATTCAATCAGTACTAAAGCAACCTTCTAACATGTATGTGAGTGCAATTCATCCTTCTCACAGGTGGTCAAGCAAAGCAATTAGCTTAACAAAGACATCACAGGAAACCAATGAAGAGCTTGATACCAGCTGGATCCAAGCATATCAAGGACTAATTGGGCACAGCATGCTAAATAATTCCATTGACTTAACAGTGTGACATCAGAGATGAACTTGGTTCATGGCCAAGAAAAGGGAAGGGCAGAAAGAAGGAAAAACAAGAGATGTTCAGAAGTCATTAGAATAATTCAGTACATTACAGAGGAATGTTTTCTCAGTAAAACAAAAAAAGATCCCAAAATTTTGAAGTGCAATTCCACAAGCATCTAGACACATTGCACATAGTTTATAGGTCATATATAGAAGAATGCTTTCAAAAGCAAATGTGAAACCAATGACCAAGTTTAAAGTGAGAAAATGAGTTGTATGAAGCAGCAGCCTGTAAGTCTATTAGAATATTTTGCAATTACTTTAATGCCATGTCCCGTTCCATTTCCTTGCCCATTAAAGTTATTTCCTACAACACACAATTTTCACAGAAGTCTTTAGAAAATCTTTGTTCACCTCAAGTTTCTTTTTTTTCATAGAAAACTTCAATGGTTCATTGGTTAACTATTGCTTTCTCTTCTTTGGTTTTTTTTTCTTTTTTTTTCTTTGTTTTTTTTTTTTTTTAATAAAGAGAAGTCATTTATAAAATTAAAGATGGTAGATTCTAGGTGCTCTTTGTATTTTTATTGAATTCAGAGCTACCACAGGGTGCCACAACACAGAATACTCTTTCACCAGAAAAACAGATACAGTAAAGGCAGGACTTCTCTCTTTTCTGTGTGGAGCAACAAGGTTTAAAATTCTTTAACTGAAAAGCATACAACTGATGATACGGTGTTATACACATACAAATGGTGATCTCATAATGGTGAGATGTTACATTTTTGTCTTTGTCAAGTTCTTCCATCTTCCATATGGATGAATGGCAGCAATGACATTCCTTCTTTCTCACTCGTTAACAGACTGCCATGTTTGTTCTATTTAGGACTAACACATATGTTACTCATAAGCAAAATCCCTAGCAAATGCAAACAAAGTATTTGGAGTTACACAGCAGCAAATCTATTTCACTTTTACTAGTGAAATATGGTAAAAAGCACACAATGATGTACACTAATGTGCATGCCTTCAACTATGTGAAATTATTCATTTTCTTAAGAAAGTGACGTGAACAGATTTTTTTAATTAAAATTTGCTTGAATTCCAAACTGATTTTTTTTTCCATCTCAAAAAAGGGAAAACTCAAATGAGTTCTCATTTGGGACCATTTTTAATACAAGTCAAACACTCAATTTATAAAATCAGAGAAGGATGGTATAACCCTGCTACACTGAAGTTAAACACTAACATGGAAAGCAAAGAAACAAAATCCTCCAACTTGGTACAGAAGCTAATGACTTTCCTTGCACTAGTTTTCCAACCTCCTAGAAGAGTAATCTTATAAATGTGGCTTACAGTGTTCTGCAATTAACTCATTCCAGTTTCTCCTATCGATGCATTATATACTTAAAGAAACTGAGCCTGACAAAATAACTCAGTAGTCAGTAGGACACTTTTATGAGAATTGAAAACTGGCTTTCAAGTTATTCTTCTAACACTTGCTTGACCTACCCTTGTGGAACTGCCTTGCCCTGAGATACTTAGAAAGTTTTGCTCCAGAGTTGTTCATATACTTCTTAAGGCAGACAATAGTAATGTGTAGCACCTTGGATTCAATCCCACTGAATCAGGCAAAAGAAGATTTGAACTAAGACTATCACCTTCCAGGAGTGTGGGTACCTGTTATGCTGTGGCACTTCTGCCTCTGCCATAAAGAAGGTCACGTATTCATTCAGTCCAGTGATTCAGTTATTGTTCAAAATCATACAGGTGATTTCTTGTCCAAAAGTGTATACAAAAGTGTATACAAACCATTCACCGTACTATTTCCCATGTTCTAGTTTTAATAACATAGAGAATCAAGACCTTCACTGGGAGCTTATTTTTTAGTATTCAGACCCTAAGCAAAAGACTAGCTCATTACCCAGCTAGAAGTCTGTGGTATTTATAAAGCCAAGAGGCCCAGCAGATTTCCAGAGTTGCACTCAGTATAATATGCTGGAAAAACAGATTTTCCTTGGCTAAATATTAAGACAAAAAATGAAAGGAGGATAGAGTGGACAATAATACTGTGTATATCACAAATTCAGACATAATGTAACTTGTTTAAGTCTGTAAAATAAGGTTTTGCTTATCTTTTCCTAAACGTGAGCTTTCACTTCTGTTACAAAAGATTTATCTAAGATTTTTTGGTTATCTATGCATTTTTCTGAATAGGTAACTGGAAACCTCCATTTACTATTTTACTGGAATCTGATAACCATTTCAAAATGTCATTAATAATGGCCTTATTAACACTCTTCCACATACGTACAACTTCTACAGTAAGAAACCAAAATGTGTGTTTGAGCAAGTAGGACAGCAGCCCTAGCTCAGAATGTCTCTCCAGCTCTGAGCCCTGTATTCAACCCATAGGCCAGAGACTCGGGTCATTAAAAGTTAAAATTACTTGGCACTGTTTCAACTCTTTTCTCGCCAGAAGGCGATACAGCTGGCATCAGTGGTGATACACTGTGCACACAACTGTTGTCTTCCCAGGTCACAGGAGAAAGGCCTGATGCTAAACCAGCATTAATCTGTTCTTGGGCTGAGGCATGGAATAGACAGGGGGAAAATCCTCACAATCCTGGAAGAGTTGCAAAAGTACAGGATGCATTAATACAGACAGACAGAGACATGCTAACAGAGATATCAATAGGCTGGACATTAATTTGAGAGAGGGAGGCCTCTCTCACTGAAATATTCAGGCATAGGAGCCCTACAGTCCTCTTCTACTCTTGGCAGAATCTATCATGGAGACACTCAACCCTGCCCATGAAAAGAGTAGCTTACATAAAATAACTACTTGTGTACTCAGGAGCAAACCAGATCTCACTGTCTCTGCTATTTAAAGCTTAAAATCAAACTAAGCTTAAAGAATACAGGAAACACAACAGTTGTAAATAAGTTGCGTGCTCTTTCTCTAAGCCAAGTGTGCCAAACTATGGCCTCTGTGCCACATACTATGAGAATGGATTGTATTCAAGACTCAGCGGTAACAAAAATATGTGGGAGCACAGCGAGGTTGGCATGTGAATAGCAGAGATCGGAAAGGACTCTCCAGAAGCTCAATATGTTACCATGTAGAAAAATCTCAGAAGAAATTCACCCAATGCCCCAGCTATTCTAAAGCTCCAAGGCACTGTTACCTTCAGTAAGATGAATCTGGTATTCATTGGTAGTGGATTGGGTGCAAAGAACAAATGCAAGAACTTAATTCAAGAAAAGAAATACAAAGTTCACTTAAAAATAAACCAAGAGAAAAATGGACTCTAGGAAGAAGAAAAAAGGGGGGTGGGGGATGGGGAGGTGAAAAGGTAGCACCCATTACACCAGTAATGTTCCCCACTGTCCTCCAAGCACACCTGAAACAGGTCCATTTTTAGCTTCTGAAACAGTCACTAGTTTTCCTGACAGAAAACATTACACTCTGCTTACAGAAAAGCCTTTATTTAAATCTGTTGGTTATAGAAACATCTGGTAATAAAAGAGAGAAAGAAAAGAAGGGAGGAAAGAAGAGAAGGAGTAAGAAAGGAGGCAAGGAAGAAGTGAGGAAGAGGAGAAAGATGTGAGAGGAGTAAAAGAAGGAAGGAATAACGAGCCAGCATGAAGGGAAGAGCTGAGGGTCTTTTGCAGACTGAAAACACTTCACAAAGAGTACCTTTCTCAAACCAGACTAGAGTATCTACACAAGGAAAGCTTGACTTCAGTGCAAAGAGAAATAACGTCATTTGTGTCTGTGGAGAGTGAAAACCAGTGCTGTGCAAAGATATCGCACATTGTCGCACACTTTTACAATTACTTTCATCACCTGCAAGTTTGATGGTCTTGAGCAGTCACCACATGTGAAGCAAGAAAGGCTATTTCAGAATATACCTGCAAAACTATACAAAAGGGAGAGCTTACTCATCTATACAAAGTATGGGAAAAGCTACCTTAGTATGCCTATCACTCGGAGTCCAGCAGAACATGTACTTCAGTGGAAAGGAAACCTTGTACAAGCACAGAATCTTAAAGAGAGCTCTGCTTCTGCAGCAGAGGACACAGGAGCCATCATGGCAAAACAAATTCTTCCCTTTCAAAGACTATGGTTTAAAGTGAGTCACAGCTTTCTTCAACTAAGTTTATAGATCAAGACAGCGATTTCACTGTCTGCATATAGGGGTAAAGACAGTAGCCTGTGCTCTTCCAACTGTTTCTGCCCCAATCCTGGGAGAAGGGGTAGATAACCATTTTTGGGTCCACTTGCACCACCAGAAGAAGGATTAGCTGGGACTGACAGACACAGCAAGTTGTCCAGTGGACCGAGTTCCACTGCTACACCTTCTGCGGCTGGAGCACAGTGGTCTGTGGAAGGAGCAGCAGCCTGTGTCCTACAGGCATCCATGCAGTCGTTGGACCCCTGCTCAGCTGGCACCTCTCTACAGCATGACATTTGGCAGAGACATAATGTACCCTTCTAGAGCACTCAGAGTGCGCTCCCTTCCTCACCCTCCTTTGGCTTTCAAGAGTCATTATGTAGCTTAAAGTGTTTTGTGAATGCAGCTTCCTTTACATCTGCTGGTGATGCAAAAACATCAACACCACCACAAAATCCTATTCAGTGTGGATTGCAGCAGCAGCAGCCAGCAACTGCTTCACCCTGTCAGAGCAAGGAGCACTTTGAAGATGCAAAACAACATTAACAAAAGAAATCAATTAGGGCAGGAGGGAAGTAGAGGAGAATAAAAAAAGATCTAGATTTACTCAAGGACAGAGGTAAGCTGGGTTCACAGGAAAAACAAGCATTTTAGTAGTAACCAAGGATTCTGAAACACGGGGACTTAAATTCTAATGATAAAGCCATAGCTTAAACTTTTACTTAATTACATCCTTTTATGAAGATTTTGTGTTTTCTTACATCTTCTTCTGAGATATCCAGTGCTTTGCACAGTCAGAAATGGGATAGTGAATCTGGTCTCTTCTGACAAATCCTATTTTCCTGCCCTATGAAAAGAGGATAGCTTTCCTGAGGGAGCTTCTCTCTAGTCTGTAGAGAGAAAGTTGTCATTATCAAACTTCAGTAAAAGAGGAAAAAATCAGCATATAAAAGTGTCTTTGAAATAAAGAATAAAAAAGCACAACAAATCCTGCCAGTTAAAGATACATCAAGTGTAAACAGGCATGGCATGTGAGAATAGGCAACATGAAGGAGTCTTCATCTTGTGAAGTCTGTAGGTGAACACTGGATAACTTTCTGCTTCAAAGCAACAGAAGCATACTAAAGATGATGACACTGCAATCACTTTAAAAATAAATAAAAAAAAATAAAAAGAAAGCAAAAATAAAACTATTTCAACAGCCATTACATTTTGAAATTGTGTTGGGCAAATTTATTCTTCAACACATAACAGGTAGAGCATACCAAATGCCTAGTTAGACTTTTGAAAGGCTGAGAGCAAATGACAAATGGTTTATGTTCCCACTCTCAACATCTGGAATTTAAAATTCCAGAAACATGAGTGTTAAAAGTCATTCTCTATACCTTGAAAGGATTGCAATTTGATATAGATCTGTGATCAATTTAATCATTTACTCAAAGTCCTGTTCTTTTGTTTTACCTTTCAAATGATCCTCAGTCTCCAGGTTGCTTCTGTAAGACATATGTTTTACCACCTTAATACTGCAGTAGTAGTAACATATTGGAGCCTTATTTGCCCTAAATCACAGTCATGCTGCTTTAGGTTTTAGTAAAGGAGAGGTTACAGTCACAGGGCAGTGAAACGTGCTGATAAAGGAAACTGGCAGCCAAAGTAACAATGGAGAACACATAGACTCCTATAGATGTCCCAGTGTTGACCCCATATTCAGCTAATCTATTGCCACACAAAACAGGAAGATATGTCAGCATTTTTCAACCTTGCTCCATTTTCACCACAAAAATTGTCACTGATTTCATTTTAACCACTGCATAAAAGCAACGCAGATATCACCTGGAGCAGAATGGGGCTTTTCATACAGAAATCCTTGTTGTCAGTTAGGCTTGTGGTATTGGTTTCTCAAGAGGTTTAAAGCTGAAGCTGCTCAGCAGATTCCCTGAAGAGTTTCCCTGTCAGTATCATTATTCTTTATTACTTTGAAGGTAGATTAGGCAAAATCCAGCACATCTGTTATCTCACCATTTTGATGGTTTAAGATTAATGGCTGTGATAATAGCCTGCAGTACAAGTCAAGGCAAGAAATTTTGGAGAGTGCAGTGCCTTCCATAAATCCACATATGGCTGCTTTTTTGATGTAATGAATGCAAATGTTGCACACAGCCAGGATGAAGTTATGGTGTCCCTGGGGACTCATCCATCCTCAGTTTTCAGGCACCTTTTACAGAAGTGCTGATGGGACTCCAGACTCCACAAAATGTGAAGGGGAAAAGAAGGAGAGGAATGTTTGGTTGCATTTGAAATCTTTCCAGTTGGACAGCAGAAAGGGCTCCACCACATCTCTGCCTTATCATGAAAGTTTATTTCTGTGAGCTCCATGAACTGGTAGGTAAGTGGCATTCTCAGACACTAGAGCAGCATAACATTTGAGTGTGCAGGTAGCAGACCATGAACAAGGGGATGCAGCTGGAAATCACTGAAGACCAGGTGTCTCCCCAGCTTGGCAAAGTATAGAGCTGTATGCCCTTTGGTGAAGGAAGGACACTGGAGAAAGGCTCCATTCAGCTCTGAACAGGTAGCACCTCACCTGTCTGAGATCCAGCTGTGGTCAAGCATGCAATTCTATTGCATTTCTTTGCCCTGCTCAAGTCAGGAATATTCAGTCAGAGCAATTTGGTTCACAGTCAGGTTGTATTTTAATCCAGTTTTAAAGCAACACTTCACGGAACTGTTCAGAAGATCTATCCAAGAGCAACTAATCAGCAGGTCTAACACTCATCATCTGTGGCATTGAACAGAACACAGGGACTTCCTGAATTTTATTATTACTTGAGATCTTTACAGAAAAGTAGCTGTTACCTTAATCACTGAACAGAGTTTAAGAAATGCATACTATTTTCACAAATTGCCTTTTTATATAGTGTTTTATTTCTGTTCTCTGTGTTTAAACATGGTATATTTTTGAGATAGAAAGTGGTCAGAAAAACAAGATGTCAATGTAGAAGCAGTTGAATGAGGAAATATTACCCAGCTTTGCCATGTCTTCTAAGTACAGTATGTGGCTTACACAAATTCAGTACAAAAAGTCACAACTATCTAAGTACACTGTCTCTGAAACCAAAACAACAACAACAAAAAGACAAGTAGAGAACATTTTTGATGATTGCTCTTACTAAATATATTCTATCAGAATATAAGCAAAAAAAAATCTCTATAAACAGCACACCAACTGCAATGTCCGATTAATAGCATCATCTAGCAACAAGGTCCAATCCATTAACATTAATTGTTTTTAAATTGAGCTTCTCTACTTTTTCAGATAGCAAAAGTAATATTCCTCCTTTATCTTCAGACCCTGAACTCAACCCTTTTATCTTATTTTAAGAGGCTAAACCACAAAACATGCATAGAGTGAGGATGATTATTCCCAGCAGCAGTTCTGGCAAGTTCAGGTTACAAAGTGTTCATTCTGTTTTTAGCCATTTATTCAATTAGACAGGTAAACAGACTGAAAATTTTATTACACATGCCTGTTCTAGTGATTTGCTAGATTAGCTCTTTTGACATCTGCATAAAACAAAGATCGGTTTCTACTCATTAGAACCCTGGGGAAGGATCATTTATGATTAGACTTTTGGATTATTTCTTAAGATTTTTAAGCTTCCCACATGGAAGGAAATAAAATTAAATTATTTAAATTTGTGCACTTCCAATCTCTTGGGACTGCTAGCTTACAAGTATAATGAAACTCCTATCTATATATACTGGTAGAAGTAATTTTACCAGGATATAAGAATGTATCTTTTATAACTGAAAGACAAAAGGTTTTTTCGAAGAATGGTAGCTTGGAAGTGAAGGAAGAACAGTGGTGTAGAACAAGAAGGCAGCTCCCTTGTTCATCATAAATCTTCATACCCCTTGATTTAAATGTATTTGCATATGTAAATCCAAAATATCACAGAAAAAAATATGACTAGCCCCTTTGATACCACGACCAGTGGCTATTGTTCAAAAATAAAGCCTCAGCAGGTTTACCTATATGCTTTCAACTAAGTGTAACATTCAATAGCCTACTAATTTCAGGACAAGAGTACAATTTCAGCTCTTAATTTGGGAAGTATGTTATTACATTTTTCAGCCATGCCCAGTATGTTCTTGCTTTCACATGGGCAGTTCCCTTTCCAAAAGAAATGAAATCAGAATGAAACCATAAACCATTACCAAATATGATATCTTACAGGACAAGATCTTAATCTTTTAATGAAGTCATCTATTGCATGCTTAACCATCTGTATAAAATTTGCATTGGGCTCTGGCACAGAGGACACTGTGCTGGATTCTACTCTAGCAGAAGCTCAGAGCTTTTGGATGCAGGGCCAGAGGCATTGCTGGCTCCCAAGAGGACTTTATTTTCTGAAGGTTTTGCCAGAACTGCAATTCTTCCAGTACTTACCTGCTGGTCTCTTTGAGCCACCTGCTTGGTGAGCTGGTATCTACTAGACATGATAGCACTTGGAAAACTTAGTTTGCATTTGTACTGCAGGTAGCTCCTGTACGAAGCCAGACTTTTCACAGTACCCAGTACTCACCATAAAAATACTCAGGGACACTTTAAACAAAGCCACAGCTGTGTACTTGTACTCAAATAGAGTGGGATAAATACATGACTTGTAGAAATCATTTAGCATCTTGCTTATATTGTCATCAGACCCATACAGCTCCTCCCAAGGTATCTTTTGGGAAAGCCTGAGCAGTTTTTTCTGCCACTCATCAATGCCTAGTTAGCAGAATTAATTAATAATTTCCTAAAGTCAGATATATCATAGATACCATTTAAGTCCTTTACAAGTTAAGAAAAGGACAGATTCTTTTCATTGTTACAGTACAGATTTACAGCACCTGATTCTTCAAAAAGCATATGTAGATTAAAAATGGGGATCTGAAATTGAGTTACTGATTCAGGAGAATAACAAAATATCCAGGTGTATTTCTGCATATGGAACAAACGGAACTCAGTACTGTACTTCCTTTCCTTCCTTTCCCCTCATGCCACAGGGTCTCTTCTTGGATGCAGGGATCCACGCACCAATTCTGGTACACAGAAAATGAGGGGGAGAAACATCTTCACAGCATGCGTTCCTACCCAATTTTTTCTGCTCCCTGGAGCATGGATCTGTGCCCAGCCCTTCACTTTTCCTCATGGCTTTCTACAGTTATATCCCCTGTTTCCCACGTGTGCATTGAGCCTGTCATTCAAGCAGAGTTGCAACAGGAATTTTCAGCCCTGCTGCACAGGAACAATTAAAGTCCAGTCTGCACAGGACCAGTGAAACCAAGATTTGTGTTGCAGTTGCAGATCTGCAAGGTCCTTCCTTTCCCCTCATGCCACAGGGTCTCTTCTTGGATGCAGGGATCCACGCACCAATTCTGGTACACAGAAAATGAGGGGGAGAAACATCTTCCCAGCATGGGTTCCTACCCCCGGGTACCATCATTAGTGGACCCTCTCTGGCCCCTTCCAATGCCATTGCAGGAGCCAGGTTTCATGTGCCATAGATGGTTCTCATCTGAACCGTCTTTGGCCTCCCCAACAGGAACATGGGCTACTTTACATATAGTTTTGACTTACACCCTCCTGTCCTCAGTACACTTAAACTAACCCCTGCACATCATTTACAGATACAGAGATACTCACACATGAGAGTGTGCCTAAGGTAAAGGTATTTACATAAAAAAGGTATTTACATAAAAAAAGGTATTTACATAAAACATCTGCAGTACGTACCTACTTCAGTTTAGACCATGTCAGAACGATCTGTTCCTCAAACTATTTCATGCACTATCTCAAGTGCTCCACTCCACTGTCAGTACAGCTCAGCAGAGGTAGGAGCACGGGCACTGAGAACTGGCAGCTCGGGTAACACCTTCCTAACAGCTCCAAAAGGAATTTTCACTTACAATTTCACTTCACCTTCCAAGTTGTGCTCATTTAACCCTCTCATCTAATGTTACCTGCAGCAGTCAGTGCGTGATCACTGCATTAGCACCACTGTTATTAACAGGCATGTTGCTAATGCACATTCCGTACAGCGAGAAAAATGGGCAGTCAGACCAAAAGAGGCAAAAACGTCCCCTTTGAAAATAGACGAGTTTGAACTGAATTTTCTGTTATATTTCTTTCATTATCACAACAGCTAGAATTTTACCTAATTTTCTCACAGTGACTGTTACAGATTTTAGGGTTTCAGTCTGGCTAAAGCATATGAACTACCCACTGTTCTCCTCCTCATTTGAATTACACTTGGGGCAGGATAAGGAGCAACTGCTAAATTTATGGCTGATGCCTCTTTCTTATGCCACACCCATCTTAAGTTACTCAACCTTCTCCCACATACCCACTATTTAAACTAGTGAAGAAACATTTACCTTTTTTTAAAACTATCAAGTGAAGTTCTTGCTTTTCTTAAAAAAAATTAGGAGACTGATGAGATTAGTCAAACCCTTTTTGTTGTTGTTTTTCTAAGAACTAGGAAAATCAAATTTGGCTAAATCTTCATAGCTTTCAAGTATGAAATAATCTGAAAGAAAAAAAAATAAAATAAAACAAAACAGAAAAACTGCTAAAAAGCTATCAGAAGAAAAAATAAAATGCTAGTACAGAACATCTGAAGGTGAGCCACAAGAATGAGCATTTGTCAGCATTTCATTTTTGTCTCTTCATTTCCCCTCAAATGCAACTTTCAAAACTCCCGAACCTTACATCACAATGTCTATTGTTGTGGCAATAAATGCTTCTGCATGACCTTGTAAATAGAATAATTAATGAAAATGCTCCTCTCTGCTGCTCAGCTACTCTGCAACTCACTTCCTCAGTCTGAGTCATAACAGCATAGATAGGAATTAATAAATCCTTATGCTTAATACTATTTTACCCTTTAACAGCCTATCTTGCAGGCACTGCTATGTCTGAATTTGTTTTAAACAGCAGTATTGGGTATTCTTAACTATGTGATTACAGTTGCTTTAGCCTCACTGGAATTAAGTAGATCAAGATCTTAAGCAGATCAAGAAGATGGTCTGGGGTCTTGGCACATAATATAGCAGAGGACTTGAAGGGAAAAAAAGTGCATCTCTTATGCAAAAACCATGACAGCAGTAGCTAGAAGGTAGTCTAGATCAATGTCGTTTCAGGATTATGAACAGTAGGAGTGACTGCTGGGTAGACGTGCCCTTAGGCAAAGGTGAAAATCTATTACTATTCATATAGACAATTGCTCTGGTCATCATGATGGATATATACCCTTTCTACAGTTAGGCTGTAACCACAGGCAGTGTTTCTCAATTCATGAAAACCTGTAAGATCCACAGGAGGGAGGAAAACATCAAACAGTTGTCCACAACATAACCCTAAAATAATAAATTCATGCAGCCCTGCAAGCATAAGCAAGCTGACAAATTCTTGAGAAAATATTTTTTTTTTAAAATCAGCACTGTTTTTTTGTGGGTTTTTTTTCCACTTAGTTGGAAATGAGAACCATGGTGGCAGCATCACATTAATTGCTCCTTGCATATTTCAATAAAGATTTGGTGGTCTTAGGATTTTAAAAGACCCAAACACTTTTCTGCAAAATAGAAGTAGAGAGTTATAATTAGTAGTAGCTGCTAAACTGAATTCTTATCATTCCACATATCTCCCTATATTAAGAGGACCATGCACATAAAAAAAGTCCTTCCAAAACCTTGCATGATGGTTGATGCCTTTCTCTGAGGCTACAGAAGGAGACTTCTGAGTGTGGAGCAGGTATAGAGACTGGTAAGATCATGTCACTATCTCTAGCCATTACCCCTTTCCCAGCTGAATTCCAGGTACTTTCCCAGAAGGTGTAGCAAGATATTGTACATGTGTCATCACAAAGTTTATTTGTTCACATATATGAAAGTGCAAAGATACATGAGCTTCCTCCCTTCTTGGAAGTGTAAGAAAGGTTGTTTAACTTCTCAAAAGGAACAGAAACAAAAGAGTTTGGTTTTTAAGGCGGTTGCCAAGAGACAAAATTCCTCATTTTAACACACTGTCCCTATTTAATGGAGCAGAAGAAAGATCTTTTAAATCTACTTTTAAGAAGAGGAAAATAACAGAGGTCTGATTTAACTAATAGAAGGTCAAATGCTTCCACAGTCACTGTGGTATAAATCTGGAATTCTCATGAAATCAGAGCTTTAGCCTGGAAATTTCATACAGAAAAGCCAGCTTATAAAAAAACAGAAACCATTGCTGAAAACATGTGTCTTCACTGTCATCACCAAGTAAATCAAGAGGATGGAACAATCCTCCTTTTAAAGAGACCCAGGGTCTGAAAATTTTTAAACCAGTTGAACGAACAAGACGCTTCTATTATAAAAAGTAGCCGACAGTTCATGTCATTTGCCCCTTCGGATTAACAGGCAATAAAAAATAAATACTAATAAAAACTACTATAATACTCAATGAAAGCAGAAGGAGCCTCTCCAGCCCCCACATGTCCTGAAGCTTTTAGGGGAAGCCAACCACCTTGTTTAGTGGGAGGTGTCCCTGCCCATGGCAGGTGGTTTGGAACTCAATAATCTTTAAGGTCTCCTCCAACCCAAACCATTCTATGATTCCCCTGTCACCCTACAGACTGGGGTGCTGTCTACCAGTCTGTACAGCAGAGTAGTGCAAACCTTGGTAGAGCTGTTTCTACTTTCTACTGTGTGAGAATCTTATATTCTCATTTTTTACTAGGGAGCCAAAAAGAGAAGAAAAAAAAATTTCCTGTGGTTTTCTCTATCTAGGCCTAAAATCCCACCACACTGTACATGAAAATGCCAGTATAACTGTACTGCAACCTCCGTGCTTAAGAATATTCTCTGAGTTTCTAATGTTTGAGTCATGAAAAGATAAACATAGAATCAGTGAAAAAGTAAGGCTGGAAGGGATTTCAGAGAAGTCATCCAATTACACCACTTTGCCCTAAGCCAAGAACATCTTTCAGGCTTTTTAAAACCATGTATTAATTGTGATCTATTAAACTAGACTTGTAAACTACCATAAAGAAAAAGTAAATTTTCTCCTGTGCACAAGCAAAGCAGATACTACAGGGTAGGACCCATGAATAGCACAGCTGCCAAAAGACTGAATACATTGTCTTGACAGGTCATTGGTGAAAAAAAGCAAGAATACCAAAAATCTTACAGATACTAAACCCTGCTTACAGGCTTTCTTGCTTACTGCCCTCATTGTAGACATCAGCAACTTCCTAATGGAAAAATAAATTGATTTTTAAGGCTGTATCTATCATTTTTATCTGTCTACATTTTCATTACATTGTTACTTCTTCTGCACACCTCTTCTATTTGTTCCTAGCTCTCCCTGTACACAGGAAAATATTCCTAAGCATATTACAGATACACTCAGTCTCCAGAAAAAAATAGATCGTTTTTTCGGCTCAACGACTTTTAAAAGGACAGAGATTATGGATTTGTACACTCAGCTTCTATTTCCCTGATTCCTAGCAGCCTGCTAGGATTATTAGGAGAGGATTATTTTTTGTCTCTCTCCTGAGGAATAATTTGTTGCATCCCAGATCACCTCTAAAGGACTTTATGCTTATTTATTCTTAAAAAAAAAAGATATTCCTTTACTTCCCTAGGTAGTTTCTTATATTGCTCATCTATCCTTTGTGCAAAAAGTTTTGCAATGTCGCACCAGGTCTTTTCCCTTCTCTTTAGCTGGAAGCTACTTTTAACTTTCACCATGTAGAGGTCATGCAGAATGGATTACTGCTGTCCCTTATGAAAGTATTTTAGTTCTGGAAAACAGTTCATATCCCTTCAGCCTTATATTTCTAACATGTACACAGTTGATTCAATCTTACCTCATAGGCTCTGTTTCATAAATCTCATTCCTGGTGTTCCTTCCTTCTTTGAGCCCCCTGGTCTAGTGGGAGGTCCCTGTCCATGGCAGGGGGGTGGAACTAGATGATCATTAAGGTCCCTTCCAACTCTAATCATTCTATGATTCTATGATCCCTGCAACCTCTCCAGTTCGTAACCAACATTACTCCAGTCCTCTGCTTACACTGGGACACAGTGCCCCAGCTTCACTAGTGCCCAGGAGTAGAGCATCATTTCTTCCCCCATCTGACATCCTTCTAATATATGTTTTTATTATAAGTGCCTTCCCCTACTCCCAAACAACACAGATGATGTAGGCTCAGTCTGTGATCTACTGTATCTCTGTTACTCGCCTTTTCTTTGTTCGCTTGATTATTACTTTTTTCCTTAAACATAGTACATTGCACTTGTGCTTACTGGATTTCATCTTGCTGATACTGTGCACTTTCTTCAATTTATCAAAATCATATTTAATTTTAAACCCATTACCCATCATGCTCTCAGCCCTTCCCAGCTCCACACCATCTGGATTAGCAGAACATTTCCATTTTATCATTTAAGTCATTAAACAAGACATTATCTCTCTGTTACAATTAACCCTCAGGACATCACTTGCAACATCTTCCCAATATAAGGCAGCAAATACATCCACAGGCCGTAAGACTGCATCAGGTTCTACAGCGCAGTTTCTGTGAATGTCTCATAGCGGTGTCGGGAATTGGTAAGCCACATCTTCTGTTTCTCTCATGCCCAGAAAACCAGCTACCTTGTCAGGAAAAATCATTAGATTAGACCTGATATTGTAATTTGTGGGATAATTTGGAAGCTTCAGCTGCAGAGAGTTTTGGAGCAAACATATTACCAGGTACTTCTGTTATTGGTTTGTTTGCTGCGGTGGTTTTGGTTTGTTTATTTGCTTGTTTGTGATTCGTGTATGATCAACCCATAGTTTGTCTGCTGTTGAATGCAGAAAACTGAAACATTCTTCCCTCCAGGGACTCAAAAGGAAATCTCAAGACAAAACTGCAGGAAGGTCTCCAAGAGCAGGAATTTCAGTCCTTATGGAACATGTCTCTTCCTCCTACCTCTGCAAAATCCTACTGTTGCTGTCAGTAGCACTGTAGTTCATGTTGCCATGGGTACATCAAGTTCAACAAGTACCTTTCCACCTCTTGGTCCTTCCCACTCAGCTGGTAATGTAAACCTGTATTACCACGTGAGTGTACACACACAGCCATGCATGTAAAATCAAAAAGTGAAGACAGAGATAGGGAGAAGATGAGCAAAGATATTGCTACAGCTTCCTGCATTATGCCACTGAGAGTGAAAATTACCTTGCAAGCGGTCAGTCATTGTCTCTGAAATACCCTCTGTCCTATAAATTCTCCTAGCAATTCTCCTAGGACCAGAATTAAAAAAATCCTGAGTAATAACTTCCTGATCTTCCAACACTAAGGTCAGCAAAAGAAAAGAAGTGTCCAGGTTATACTGGATAGGTTGATATCATCACTTTCAGAGGCAGGTAGTCAAACACTCCGCCTGAAGCCTCCATATGTTGCTCAAAGTGCAGGACAAAAAGCTAAACAGATGTGCAATCCAGTGACTGGTGTACGGGTGAGTGTCTTCTTTACAGTGTCTTCTTTGCACTGCAGGGACACACAGGGAGGTGGTCTCTACCCCACCCCTGCCTGAGAGGAAGTTTTCCGTTCATCCCCACCTCCCTCCAGCCCTCTCCATTTCGGGCACTTCAGCGCAGCCCCCAGCCTCAGCAGTCCCAGAGCACAGCAAAGCAGTTGTCACAGAAGTGCGCTTCTGTGCTTCTCTGCAGCTCCCATCATTTTGATTCAATTACACTTCGGTGCATAGATAAGAAGTATCAGCAGGAATTGGCTTCTAATTCTGTCACTTATGACAGAACTGCTATTTGCTGCATTGTGTGCACCAAGCAGCCTTGCTTTATTGCACTTCTTTTTTATGACGATCTAGGACAAGCTTTATCAACAAAACAACTAAATTCCTGTTTATTCATCTTTCTTTATGATCTGAAAGAAAATTGGCACTTGATATGTCTAAAATAAGTTCCATAATGGAGGCAAAACTGCTTAAATACATTCAGTGTGCTGAAAATATCAGATAAATGGCAGGCTTGGCTCATGTTAACAAGCTTTGCACTTTTTGTGTTCTTTTGATCTGTGACAAAATTCAGCACTTACCAGCCATTAAGGTTGCATTGTGCAAGTCAAAAATGCAGACAGATATTCTGAGAGAATTTTAATCATATAATCACTGTACAAGACATTCAAATACTGTATACTCCAATTTTTTTTTAATGTTTTTTTTTTCCTCTTAACAAAACAAGCACATAGACAAACTCAAGAATTCTAAGTGACGAGATTTTATTTATGTTCATCAAAACAGCTGTTTTGAAGATAGCAGGGTTGATGGCATTTTCAGGGACCACTTGCACCACAAAGGTCATATCCTAAAGCAGTGAGAGAAGATAGACATGATGGAATGTTTCCAAACCCCAGAAATCTACAAATGATCACAGAGGTGATTAGAGCAACTATATTACACAAGCAGGGGCTGGATATGCCACTCCTTAATTACTGACATTCAGAATAAAACCTGCCTGAAGTGAACATGGCAATTGTCACCTCATGCAGTTACTGTCTCTGGTTATGTGCCTGTTCAGACAGTCAGCACGATGGTATACAGTGACTCCTTTCTATGGACTTGGCTCATGGGGCAGCAATTCTGGGGCACCATACAAAGGGAACAACAAAAACAGGACCTTCAAAAGAGCTCACATAGTTTAAATACAAGGAAAACAACAGGAAGGGGAGCTGCAGGACAGGAGGAGACAGAGATGAGGTTGCTCTGCACTCAGCCTCTTGGCTGCCTGTCACTCTGCAAACTGTTAAATTACTTAATACAGCACCCACAAAAAGCTCAGGAAAGGATAGAGAGGTGCAAGATGAGTAGAAAAATGCCATGTATCCTGTCATCCATCTTCAGGCATGTAAGATTTTATCTTTATGAAAAACAGAGCTTCATCTCGGTTTCAATTAGTTCATCACCATATGGAAAACACACAGATGCCATCCTTGGATGTACAATGAAGGGATATAAATAAAAAAAAAAATAAAAAAAAAAAAAGAAAAAGTTTAGGCTGTCACACCAAGCTATCAGTGGGTTTCTGGGCCTACCAGTTCAAAATAGAGTTAATTTTGAAAATTGGATTTCTAAAAATCAGAAACTAGAACACTTTTCTCATGCTGGACATATCTGAAATTCTAACCAACCAGAAAGTAATCTTACGTTTGGTGAATTGGATTAGGAAAATAAAAAGATAATGTTTCTCATGGTCTTAATTTTCAAGCTTCAGGAACTGGAAAGAATAGAGCCCTCTCCAAAAAAAAAAAAAAACCAAAATCAAAAATCTCTTGAAATCCACAACTAAAAGTTTTTCTCAATAAGCAAAAAGAGCAAACATTAGAAAGCTCACAAGATAGGTTATTCAAATATCCTTTTGAGGCCAACGAAAAAATATAGGTAAACTTCAGAATATTCTGGATTTTCAGAGCTCACAATCTCTTCCACTAAAGGAAGGAGCCCAGATATTTAAAAATTCACTGGGAATAGGTACCTCTTTTTTTTTTTTCTTCAGAGTGCTTAAAAGGATGGTCACTTCATCTAAATCAGGAGCAGAGCTCCTCAGAAAAGCTTTTTAGCAAAACTATGGCTGTTCGCTGAGCCCAAATATGTGGCTTTAACAACCTCAGCCCTGCAACAAAAGCAAGAGCCGAGTTGCATTATCAAAGTAGTTATGAGACACATACCTGCTAGGGATCAGAGGGACAGAAAATCCAAACCATTGGTTCTGGCTGGGAGTTTGCTGGGTTTCAGAATCATTGTTCTGTAAAGGTGCTTTCCATTCTGAGATCTGAGTATTTATTAATCTTAACTGATCGATAAGTACAACACCCTAGCACTATGACAGGCAAGCATTACGAGACTGTGAAAAATTAAATCTAAAGTAGAAGCAATGAAAAAATTCCTTTTCTGCTATGGTTTCAGAAATTATCTCTGTTTCCTGTGTTGACATGAGCAGTAAGACAAAGAGACATACTTTGTCTTTCTTAGAAGTACATTTTTTGGATCCCTGTCACAGCACTGCAGCATGTCTTTGTAGGACTGTTTTTAGCCAATGGCATGGGTTATATCAGGTGTTAGTTTCATCTTCATTTTCTTTAAACTGGATGATTTTTTACCATAAGGATTCCTAGGAAGTCTGATCATGTTATAAGAAATGTCAGTGAACATCCATGACTCACTGCTCATTTGCTCAGGCTACTGGCCTCTGGCTATCTCATCTCTTGACATATTAGCCACATAAAAATATATGCTCCCATTCCTACTGCATTTCTAGAAACACATCTGTATCCGACTCTTCTGGTTAACAATCTCACATCTCATTTGGTAGCTTCGTGAAAATTACGGGAATTACAGAAGCAAGGTTTTCTCGTGGAGGATATATTTAAACCCTCCTAAACTTTAATCCTGAACAAGCCCAAAGAAATGCAGAACTAGCTGAGATTTACAAAACCACACCTGAAATAAACATTCTGCCTTTTTTTGTGTCTATAGCCAGAAGGGTAAGAAAACAGGTTGGGTAAACCTATGTATTTACTTTAAATTTCATTCAATATTCAAGGTGCTCCAAAACAAGGGAAACAGTCTGTGCCATATTTTTTAATCCTTGTTTTATCTGAAACTACTGGTTTAAGAACCAGGTTGAAAGAGTGCATAAAATTCTAACTTGCATGGCATGTGGTTACACTCCCCTCTTGGTTTGCTTCAGGCAATGCCATTGACTGTACCTTCTGGCTCACAAGCAGTCTAGAATTTGACCTTTCACAGCATGGAAAATGTAACACACGGGTTTTGCTATTTTTCCTGTGAATGGCAGAATTTCATGTTTTCTGCTGTACTCTTTCATGTACAGCCGTGACATTTTATTTCACCG
>VZRU01007008.1:0-26865 GCA_013398155.1 Pedionomus torquatus | reverse complement strand
GGACACACGCTGCCGCCGCGATGGTGGTTGGCGCTGCCGGGACGGAGAGGCTCTGGCTGTGTGTGAGGAACGGGAGCTGGAGCCTCCCCCTGCAGCTCGGGGTGGGAAAAGGAAGTCGATTCCTCTTGGATGTTTTGGAGTAAAAAGCGTATTCCAACCTGCGGCTGTTTTTCAAACCAAAACCGGTATGAAATGGCACTAACACCGGTACCTGATGGTGTCTTCTGTCACTCGCAGTTTTCCAAAAGATGTGACTTGGTTAAAAGACGGGGCCTCAACAGCACTATATATACGTTTTGCTACTTGTTACAGGCTATTTATAAGCGTATTTTAATATGTCGTTTTAATGAAAATTAAAATGAATGACTCTCCAAAGACGTGTACAGCAGTATTTCAATACAGCGTTGGGAAACAACTCTCTAACGTCCTGCAAATCAGAGAAGGGTTAGAGTTGGAAGGGACCTTAAAGATCATGGAGTTCCAACCCCCCTGCCATGGGGACACCTCCCACCACACCAGGTTGCTCCAAGCCCCCTCCAGCCTGGCCCTGAACCCCTCCAGGGATGGGGCAGCCACAAATCTTGCCGCCACCTGCGCCGAGAGGAACCGCGACAGCTCGTCACGCTCCCCGAGTGAAACGGGGATGGTTTTATTCTGAGCCCCCTCCTTCCCGGGGCTGGATTTGGGAATTCCGGGGCTCAGCCTGAGCGTTCCTGTCATCCTGTGGGATGACATTGCTTTTTCCCTCAGTTCCAGGTCCCGAATCGGGGATGCGGGGTTGTCTCTGCTGAGGCTTTGCACCCGCAGCATCCGGGACAGGGTTTGACTCACCTTTTAAGCCTGGAGCATCTCCAGCCCTTTGGGAGGTGGGAGCGGTGGTGCCACAGCGAGGGGCGGGGGGGGGCAGCAAGACCCTTAAACAAGTCACAGAATTGGAAAATGATCTGGCATTGGAAGGATCTGAAAAAAGACTGGCCCCATCCTCCTGCCACCCACCACTGAAGTATTTACAGGTGTTGATCAGATCCCCTCTCTGTCTTCTCTTCTCCAGACTAAAAAGACCCAAGTCACAGAATGGTTTGGGTTGGAAGGGACCTTAAAGATCACCCAGTTCCAACCCCCCTGCCCTGGGCAGGGACACCTCCCACCAGACCAGGTTGCTCCAAGCCCCATCCAGCCTGGCCTTGAACCCCTCCAGGGATGGGGCAGCCACAGCTTCTCTGGGCAACCTCTTCCAGGGTCTCACCACCCTCACAGCAAAGAATTTCTTCCTAAATCCAATCTAAATCTCCCCTCTTCTAGTTTAAAACCATTACCCCTTGTCCTATCACTGCACTTCCTGACAGAGAGTCCCTCTCCAGCTCTCCTGGAGCTCCCTTCAGATCCTATAAAGGGTTCTAAGGTCTCCCTGGAGCCTTCTCTTCTCCAGGCTGAACAGCCCCAGCTCCCTCAGCCTGTCCTCACAGCAGAGGTGCTCCAACCCTCCAAGTCCCTCGTGTCCCTCCCGGCCTGAAGGAGCTCGGAGCAGGTTGTCACCACCCTGATTTCCAGTCACGGCACCAGAACGGGAGCTCTACTTCAGGGTAGAGAACCGCAAACCACGCCGGCCGGCTTTTATTTTAACTGCTTTTAATTTTATAGAGCCGCAACACAGCGTTAAATACAAAACTTGAAACCAAAATGATCTTTGGGAAAAGGTGGTTTTTAAAAGCACACACAGAGGTGACGGCCGGCAGGAAGGCACGTTGTGTACACATGAACAGCATTTCAACTTTCACACCAAAAACCATCCTCCTTGAGTGTAAAAAAAAAATTTAAAAATTAAAAAAAAAATAAATCTACTCCCTGGTTCTCAGCAGCGACGCTTCGGTCACCTTCAGTGCCCGGGTCAAGAGCCCTCCGGTCTGTATCCAGAAGCGCTGGTGTTTGATTCTCCAGAGAATCTTCTTCTCAAAAAGAGAACAGCAGCTCCCGGAACAGCGGCACTGAAATACACAAGACTCGAGTGTTCCTGCCCTCACCTATGCCCAGAGCAAAGCTCCCCGTTGCCTAAAACGGCTTTTTTCCAACCCTGATTTTATTTTTAGCTTGAGCCCTTTCCACTCCCTGTCTGCGGATGGCAGCTGGGGGCGGTGGGAAGTCCCCAGAGGGGCTCCCCTGGGACACCTCACACCCTCCCATCCCTGCAGATGGGGACCAGGAGCCGGTGCCGCCCCCGGCTGCTGGGATCCCACGCGGGGAGGGGACGGGAAGGTGTCCAGGAGCATCAATTAGCGCCGCCGAGATGAGCAATGGACTTTTGGCAGCTGGCACCCCGAGATACTGTGGGTACCTTTATTTTCCTCGTCTACGCCGCTTCCATGCCGGTTACCACGTGCCATTAAAGCGTTTGACTCTGGCCCCGGGGTGGTACAAGCAGGTCTTTTTTCCCCCCTTCTCTTACCCTCGCAAAGTCCTTTGAAACAAACCGAAAGACCAACCCTGCCCAAAAAAACGCCTGAAAACGCCTCCCCCCAGGCGACCTCTGCAGCAGATGGGAAGCTTTCGCTTTCAGCGGGAAGTGGAACCCAACCAGGTTTTCTTTGGGCTGAAAAAAAAAAATAAAATCTGCTAAAATTCCGTTTAAAAAGAAAGACCCAGAGGGGAAAAAGTCAGTACGGAATTAAACGTCGTATTGCAAGTTCCAGTTAGAGCTCAAAGAAGCGGCGTCACCCTAAGGGTGTGTCACTGTCACCGGTAACACACACACAAGGGTTTTAGGGTGGTCAGTTACCTCGGAAGGACGTCGTGTGTTTAATTTAGTGTTAGTAAACTACAACCACCGGGGAAGGCTTGAGTAGAAAGCCAGGCTGGAATACAAAATTAATACCTGAGTATAAACAGTAAAATTTATCCCTCCCCCCCCACCTTTGATAAATCCCGAAAAAAAACGCCTTTAGTGCCTCAATTCTACATTTCACGTGGGGTTTCGTCCCGTGTTGCGAGAGACCGCTTGGTTCCAAGCGCTGCTCCCAACAGAGAAGGTTCCGGACAAAACAGCTCAACAGTCTTTCTCGTAGTGATCTTAAGCTGTTAAGATTTCTCAATTAAAGTCTTCATTTTTCCTGTGGACTTCAGCATGTGCGGCCCAAACTGAGGAGGAAACCAGAAACACGCTCAGGTGGCTGTCGGCAAAATTCTATCATTTAACCAATTAAAACCCTTCTATTTTCTTGGCTTTTGAGGACTCGATGAGCCTCAAAACAAATAAATACAAAATAAATGGACAAATAGATTTCAAAACTGGGAAGTACGAAAAACCCACGTGTGAATGAAACAGCAACAAACTCACACCATCAAAGAATTTGCATGGTTGGAAGGGACCTCTGAGATCACAGAGTCCAACCAGACACACACACCAAAAAAAAAAAAAAACCAACCCCAAAACAACCACAAATGAAAACCCACAAAAAAACCAACCCCCAATAAAACAAATCACCCAACCCAACAATCTTGGCCACTAGAGCGTGCCCTCAAGTGCCACATCTACACCTTTCTTAAATACCTCCAGGGATGGTGACTCCACCACCTCCCTGGGCAGGCCGTTCCAGTGCCTGACCACCCTCTCATTGAAGTCATTCTTCCTAATATCTAATCTGAACCCCCCCTGCTGCAACTTCAGACCATTTCCTCTGCTCCTGTCNCAGGAATAAATCTTCTTAATAAATAAATTTCTTCTTAATAAATAAATAAAGGCCTAAACCTTAAAGGCCAGTCACTCCCCGTTAATTAACTGAAATCGTCAGAAATCCTGAGATCTGGGGCTTGGAAATCTTACTTCCCTTAGAGCTGAATTCAGAGCGCAGCAGCCAGCGCTGGGAATACACCGAGGGAAAAATAACTCTTTGCTCTTCCTCTCAGGTGCTACAGAACCAGGCTTCAAGGATCACTCACTATCAAAACTGAACCCGACTGGCCTGGCTTTTAAGTGCATGCGTATTTCTACAAACTCAAATCGATCTGAAATAAACTAGAAGCCACTAACTCGTATCACCATGTGGATTCCCAAGCGCAAATGCAGATTGGGTGAGAATGGCTGGAGAGCAGCCCTGAGGAGAAGGACTTGGGAGTGCTCCTGCATGAGAAGCTCAACATGAGCCAGCAGGGCAAGGAAGGGCATTCTGCCCCTCTGCTCTGCTCCAGGGAGACCCCACCTGGAGCACTGTGTCCAGCTCTGGAGTCCTCAGCACAGGATGGACATGGACCTGGTGGAACAGGTCTAGGAGAGAGCCACGAAAATGCTCAGAGGGCTGGAGTAACAGGTTGCTCCAAGCCCCATCCAGCCTGGCCTTGAACCCCTCCAGGGATGGGGCAGCCACAACTCTGGGCAACCTGTTCCAGTGCCTCACCACCAAAGATTTCTTCCTAATAACCAATCTAAATCTCTCCTCTTTCACTTTAAAACCGTTCCCCCTCATCCCATGGGTCCATTCCCTGATTAAGAGTCCCCTCCCCATCTCTCCTGTAGCCCCTTTAGGTACTGGAAGAGTCTCCTCAGAGCCTTCTCTTCTCCAGGCTGAACAACCTCAACTCTCCCAGCCTGTTCTCACAGCAGAGGGGCTCCAGCCCTCTGAACATCTTCGAAGCCCATTCTCACAAGTCCATGTCCTTCCAGTCATAACCTTATATTGCCAAACCACATCCCTCAGCACCACATCTACCCATCTTTTAAACAGCTCCAGGGATGGCGACTCCACCACTTTCCTGGGCAGCCCGTTCTAGTGTTCGATAACCCTTTCTGTGAAGAAGTTTCTCCTAATATCCATCCATAATCTAAAGACTTGGTACTAAAATCCTGGCCTATCAGCAGTACTTCATAGGGTTCTGTGGACGGGGATGCCAGCCCACATTATGCTGGCAGAAAGACATACGTTGTCTTTCAGGACAACTAGAATTCGGTCCAAGCGTGTGTTCAGAATCCCGACACTCACCAGCACTACCTCCGTTTTTGTCTTTGTTTCAGTCTTTTGAATCACTTTTTCTGTTTCACTCTGGCTGTCGCTTCGGTATCGATAAGCAAATTTCTTCTTGAGCGCTTCTGCTATCAAGGCTGCGGGGTCTGTAGGATCAGCCACTTTGGATTTTGTACCTTCTGGTGACCTAGAGAAGAAAACGAGAAGGATTAACGTGGCCTAAAACAAAGCTTCAGGAGCCGTGAACGCTTCTGTGTTCTGTTTGTCAGATGCTACAGCAGCATTTGCCTCACTTTGAAATAGTTCTGCCTCATAATCATTAATGCAAATGATGTTTATTTACATTTCTATTTAATACCTTTTCACTGAGCGCAGTTTCACGCTGTTCATGTCTTTGAGGATTTCTAGCATGTTTGGTATTTCAGGCTTCTTTGGCCCGTTTTCTGTCAGATTCTGTCCAGAGTTCGTTTTTTTGTTTTTCCTTTCTTTGATGAGCTCAATGGCGGACACGCTGCTGTGTGGGCCCGGGGCAGGGAGCGGCGGTGGAGGAGGAGGAGGAGGAGGCGGTGGTGGTGGAGGTGCACCAGGGACAGCCGCTGAAGCAATTGGACTTGACCCAACTACAAATAAAACAGGCAGTACACGTCAGTTTGCTGCTAAATGCCCTGCATCTCTCAGGGGTATGAATGCTCAGGTAAGAATACGACAAGAGTAGCTTCACGTGCCGTCCCTCTGCCGCCTTGAGATTATCACATGACTTTTTCATTCCAAAAACACCTAAGTACCCTCAACTGAGAGACCACATAGAAATCATTCTGGAAGAGAGTGAAACATCCTTTGAATTTCCAGTTCAGATTCTGGGTGCGTTCATACCTCTACTGCACCGAGATGGACGTCACAACGTCCTTCAGTTGTGTTCTGCTCCTATCTTACCATCATTTCCTGGTAAGGAAGAGGTCTTCCTCTAAGAGACCGAGGAGTCCTGGTGGGCAACAAGTTGACCATGAGCCAACAATGTGCCCTTGTGGCCAAGAAGGCCAATGGCATCCCGGGGGGCATTAAAGACTGTCACCATCAGGAGAAGGGAGGTCATCCTCCCTCTCTATTCTGCCTTGGTGAGGCTCCATCTGGAGCACTGTGTCCAGTTCTGGTCTCTCCAGTTCAAGGAAAACTTTTAAGGGAACATAAAGGAACGGGGAACTTCTAGAGAGGGTCCAGGGGAGACGACAGACATGATGAGGGGACTGCAACACCTCTCTGATGAGGAAAGACTGAGAAACCTGGGTCTGTTTTGGCCTGGAGAAGACTGAGGGGAACCCTCATCAATGCTTATTAATATCTGAAAGGCAGGTGTCAACATGATGGGGTCAGGCTCTTCTCAGTGGTGCCCAGTGACAGGACAAGGGGCAACAGATACAAGCTGGAACACAAGAAGTTTTGTCCAAACATGAGGAGGAACTTCTTTCCTGTGAGGGTGGCAGAGCCCTGGAACAGGCTGCCCAGAGAGGTGGTGGAGTCTCCTTCTCTGGAGACACTCCAAACCCGCCTGGACAAGTTCCTGTGCAACCTGCTCTGGGTGGGCCTGCTTTTGCAGGGAGTTGGACTGGATGATCTCCAGAGATCCCTTCCAACCCCGTATCATTCTCTTCTAAGAGGCAGGTACTAAGCTGGAAGTCACATACAAACTACCGTGTGAGCAGTGTATATTCCTGCTTATCACAAACAAGAAATTACCGTCCACGATTTTGAAACATATTTCAGAGCTCAAGCAGTGCTTCAACTGAAGCTTATTCCAGTTCTCTGAGGTTAAAGATTTTTAGGTCAGCAGATAGAGATTCTCGTGACAATCTTCAAGTTCCCTGTACTCTTAGGTAAAAATCAAGTAATAACTTGCCAAATAAATGGCACGTTTGAGCAGAGATTTCTTCTTTAAAGAAACCAGCAAATCCAGATCAAACCAGAGTTTTGAGGCTCGGAGTATAAAGTGTGTGAAGATATGGATATAGATAATACAGTCTACTCTGCGTACAGGTAGGCAACAACACAGTGTCACTGCCATATTCTACCAGAAGAGGGAGGTAGAGATGATAAAATCAAAAATAAAATTTGATTTTCCTAATGAACAGAGGTAAAGGGAAAATGATTAGGAAAAAAACAAGTTAATTATTTCACAACACAAGTCCCCAACGCAATTCAAGAGGGAAACCACATGATCCTGAAAACTACTGCATTGAACAGTTAAGGAAAAAGAAAGTAACAGCTTTAGTTCAGAGACTATTTGAGCAATTGATTTGAGCAATCAGAACATGATTTTATACGTAAACAAAGGCAAAACTCTATAAGTGACCCTAGAAATAATTAAAAACCAAACAGTCGTCAGTTGCTGTTGACAAGGACCATCTCCCAGTGATCTTTGGAGACAGGAGGCTCAAAACTAGAAGGCAGGCAGAGGCGAGGGAAAGAAGGGAAAAGGACTCAGGAGAAAAAGGATTATTATGCTTGCTGCCAGAAAAACTGCACCACTTTTAGTTCCATCTGGACAACAGCCTGAGCCCAGAGAGGATTCCAGTAAACAATCTCCTCTACTGTTAGTTATTTCATAAACTTGAGATGTATATTACATAATCCAAAAGGGTATTTAGCATCTGGGGTAATTACTTCATGATAACAGAGAGCTTATTTAATTACTGGATGGGAAGACTTAATTTCTAACACTTAAGTTACTGACTTTGAGTTTGGTTTAAGCCATCATGTTTACCATGAGCTTTGCTCTGAAAGCTGTTTAATGCTCCTTTACTCATCCCCTGATTCAGGTTTCTGGCAGGCTTTCACACAAAGACTTTCAGAATACTAGAAGATACAGCAAATCTGCCCAGTCCCTTGTCTTGGAAACCTCTTGTGCTTCTCTTGGTTAGTCCGTCTACCAAATGAACCAAAACAATACGGAGAAGTGCTCAGCGTTGCAGTTTCTCACACAAAAAAAATAAATTTAGTATGTTATTATAGAATGGTTTGGGTTGGAAGGGACCTTAAAAGATCATGAAGCTCCAACCCCCCTGCCATGGGCAGGGACACCTCCCACCAGACCACATTACTCAAAGCCTCCTATAAATGACAAATTCAGTAATAACTAATTTTTGCTAAGAGTTCAGCAAATTTAATACCTGCTGTCAGGTTCTGTTGCTCTTGTAAGATTACAATTTTGGCTATTTGTGCTCTTAAAGTGGCTAATTCATTTTCTAGAGCGCTGATCTTCTGCAGAGCTTCTTCGTTTGCTGTCACTGTGCTCCTGGACACTTGTTCCTCTTCCAACGGGCTTTGTAAGGACATCTGTCTGCATGGAGACTTCCCAGAATGATGGGCTTCACCTGAAAGAGGCTGGGCTGGTTTTGACCAAACTTCTGACCTGTAACAACAATACCACAAGATTGGTTTATTTAAAGACTTTGTAATAGATAAAAACCTAACGCAATGTTCCACACAAACCAGGAATCCAAGTTGAGGGCCTGACTTCAACGTTGTCTTTACGCAAATCCCTTCCACCAAAAGATTATAAAAGCTGCAAGTAAGAGCTTTACATCCTTTCTGTTTGCACCACTACCCGTGTCTCTTCTCTTCCCTGTGCTTGTTTTTCGTGAAATCCTCAATTTCAAGAGAAAAAAGGAAATACACACCCCTCACCCCCAATCTATTTATCTGCCTCATTTTTTGTTGGAATTCTGATTTAATTTTCTTTTTGTCCAAATGCTACCATTTTCCCCCCAATGCCTGCAAGCAGTCACCCTTCCTCGATTCCTTTGAAGAAGGAAGCTTCTTAGTTCCACAGCATATTTTTTTGTACTTTTTAGACTTCTGAAGGAACAGTCCTCCATTTTAGCAGTGGTGGGAGCACAGAGTACACTAAACAGCTCTATGATGCCAAGGCTGCTCATTGATAAATCAGAAAGGGTCTTATATTTAGTTTTCTAACACAACAAATAAAACTATAGAGAAGAAAACTTCATACAGTTTTAAAGAGTCCATAAGCTTCCCTGCTCTTTCTTGCAAGAGCAAGAAAATACAACTCTGCTGCCTTCCTTTCTTACTCACCAAGGCCCAAGCTACGTTAAACACCGAGGTGTTACTGCGCATCTGCAGTCAAATAAGCACTGACAATACGTTATATTCACTGAGAGCATCAACATTTTTAAACTGTTTCTCTCAAGGATCTGAGCAACCTGATTTACTTGAAGATAGCAGAAGCACTTCTGCTATGAGAACAGGCTGAGAGGATTTGGGTTGTTCAGCCTGGAGAAAAGACCTTAGAGCCCCTTCCAGTACTTAAAGGGGCTACAGAAGATATGGGAAGGGACTCTTGATCAGTCTAGGAGCCATAGGATGAGAAGGTAATGGTTTTAAATAGAAAGAGGGGAGATTTAGATTAGATCTCAGGAAGAAATTCTTTGCTGTGAGGGTGGTGAGACCCTGGAAGAGGTTGCCCAGAGAAGCTGTGGCTGCCCCATCCCTGGAGGGGTTCAAAGCCAGGCTGGATGGGGCTTGGAGCAACCTGGTCTGGTGGGAGGTGTCCCTGCCCAGGGCAGGGGATTGGAACTCCATTGATGTTTAAGGTCCCTTTCAACCCAAACCATTCCATGATTCTATGTTCCTGCTTATTGAAGGCAAGGTTGGATTAGATGATCTTTAAAGGTTCCTTCCAACCCAAACTATCCCTAAGTACAACTGATAAGAATTTACAACAGCAGATTATCATAAACATTATAACTGCAAAATATGGTTTCATACTTAACTCTTCAATCCTCCTTAACTTCAATCCCAAAACTTTTCAGGTTTCCATTATTTATTCAAACATGAGAATGAGCACAGTGACTAGTGATGGGGCTTTTCAATATGTGCAGAACATCTCCAGACTATCATGGCTGAAGATCCCCGTCACTCTGGAGGTGGGGGCTGAGTTACACTACACAGCTCGCAGAAATTTGATCAAGCAGAACTGAATATTATCCAGGATGCGAAAATTTAAGCGTTGTTACCCAGATAGGTATAGAGAGCAATTAAAGCTGAGAACAGAACAGGATACTTCCTCAGCAGCCATCTCCCTGCTCTCCCTAGAGAAATACAGTGGGAGGAGTCTGCAGTTATTTCACTCTTCAAAACCTGCCTTCTAGAAACTATGAAAGAACAGAATAAACAAAGGGTATTTTCTGCTAAGAGCAGTAAAGGTGTCTTAAGGAATGTCTTGATTGGAACCTAACACTGTAGAAAAATATTACTGACTGAACTGTCACTGCTGCTCAGACTGGGGATAGGGGGAAAATGATTTGTCATTTATTTGCTGCTTCTATAAAACTGCATTTGCAGAAAAAAACCTATGTCTGCAAGACTGTTTATTGAAGCGTACAGTGAATATATATTTAACAGTAACACCTATGTCATCTTGTCAAAACAGAGAATTTCAAATGCCTGGAAAACACCTTGCGCATAGTAGCTCCACCCCATGATATGGTGCACAAACGTAATAAATGGTGCACGTTGAAATACTCCTATTTGCTAAGTAATTCACTTACGGTGCTCCATTATAAGCTGTTTGCCTTAAGGCCACTATGTATCTGCAGGATTATTTTAGTCCCATCCCACATCCATCTGTCCCCCTTCTCCCCTCCATGCAGACGTCTCAGCACATATGCAAGTCCTACATCTTTCAGAATAGGTTCTTTGAAGCACCAAAGAGCTATTCTCCCTGTCGTCTCCATTAAACATAATAAGCTTTACAGTTCAATCCTTAAACAAAATGTTTCTGTGCAAACAAAAGTAGTAACAGCCAGTTAATCTCCTTCACATTGAATAGACTTTACAAATAGTGTTTCCCAAACAAGCGATGATCTCTGTGTGTCCTCTCTGAGTTTGGGAAATTAATGTGTCAGTGCCAGCACGATTGTTATGCAAAGCTGCACCATGGCAAGTCGTCTTGGAGGGCATCTAGGTCATTACTAACCTATTTCATGCTCTCAGATTAAGAAAAGTATCCTCCAATAATCTCTGAAGCCAACAATCTGCGCCTTTCTCTGGAAGGTTAGCTTAAAGGAAAAGCTTCCTCTGCGCTAAGGAGCTGTACCTTTCAAAGAGGAGATTTGAGGAGCGTACCTGAGCCTTGTAGAGACTTCACCTTCTTCTTGAGCAACCCATCCCACATCTGCAAAGGAGGCCACTGCATCTTCTCTAAGATGATTAGGATGGTTTCCTTCTGTGGCATGAGAAGTAAGCTAAATTTTAAAGACAAGATTGAAGGTTTTAGAGTTGCTATTCCCAGCCCAAGTCACAGTTATTTTACCCAAATACTTTTATTGAATCTACATATAACTATTACCACATACATGCACAAAACACATCTCTGGACTTGGTACACCAATTTCTGTTCTGGGTTTGGTCCAGAAACACTTCACTGACTTCAAATTACTCCCTCTAGCCTGCCGAACACTTTACAGAGGTTCACAGCTACTACACACACTACCACAGGACACTACTGAACACTGAAAACCCAACATACATTGTTACCTTAAAAGCAAACATCAACAAACTCAAGTAGTTTCCTATATTAACTCAGTACGTTTTTACATTCTATGAATGGCCAGAAGTTAGAGACGTTAAAGCTAATAGTACTTCTTATGTCTTTTGCTCTGATTTCGTATTATTTTGAGAGTGAAATTCTGTTGAAGCGTATTTAACTTCCCCTACAACTTCCAGAATTTCTGTACAAGTGTAATGGTGTGTCCATTGCACAGGAAGGGAAGAAGAACACAAAAAACCCTTTCTACTAGCTCAGTAATCTCAAAGGCTTTGAGTGAGAGGCAGGATGCAATCATAACAGAATACACTTCTGCTAACAATCTCATTTACAGCATGTCGAACAAAAGGACCATTTTCCACCAAGGCTCCACCATGAGCTTTATAGCTGTTTGAAGCCGAAGGCGAGCAAGACTCCAGAAACTGGAGCCTTTCTCAGTTCAGTGATCCTACAGATTTGAAAAACTGTTTGGACCATCAACACATGCTCCATAGCCACAACTATACGAAATGGTTTCAAATTTAATTTGAAATGCTGACTGTTTGCCAAGGTTAGATGAAGGCATGTGTACTTAGTCACTGGGCTACTGAGCAGCCTGGTCTCAGCATCTTAGCAAACAAAAGCTACGGAAACATCTTTCAATGCTTTCTTCTGCTCTGTCTGTCATCTTAAGTTACTTATTTCCAACGCAACTCTGCCTCATCTTTTGCTTGCATTTCCTACAATCCAAATTTGCCCTTGAGTTCTTGCAGCTGTTGAAGTGCTGACTGCTGCTGGCAGTGGTCAAAAAGCTGGTCATACTGACAAGGAGATGGTGGTAGCATATACTAGTCTGTGAAGACAGTTTGGACCCATCCTCTTAGCACTTAGGTCAATCTTCACAGAATCATAGAATGATACAGGGTTGGAAGGGACCTCTGGAGATCATCTAGTCCAAGTCCCCACCAACACAGGTCCACCTAGTGCACTTTGCACAGGAACATGTCCAGGTAGGCTTAGAACGGCTCCAGAGATGGAGACTCCACCACCTCTCTGGGCAGCCTGTTCCAGGGCTCTGCCACCCTCTCAGGAAAGAAGTTCCTTCTCGTGTTTAGATGGGACTTCCTCTGTTCTAGCTTGTTTCCATTACCTCTTTTCCTGCCATTGGCGCCACTGAAAAAAAAGACTGTCCCCATCCCCCTGACACACACCCCTTAAGTATTTATAGACATTGATCAGATCCCCCCTCAGTCTTCTCCAGACAAAAAGGACCCAAGCTGATCAGCCTTTCCTCATCAGAAAGATGTTCTAGTCCCCTCATCATCTTCGTAGCCGTCTGCTGTACCCTCACCTGCAGTTCCCGTCCTTCTTGTCCAGAATCGGACACAGTAAAGGTTAATCACCTCTCAAAGAGGAAATTATTACACAGCAGCAACTATGAAATGTTAGCATTGGCTTGAATTTGTGGCTGACCTATCACAGTAGAACTGCAGCCAGGGTGGGATGAAATAATTTCTGAAGAACACTCACAGATATTTTAGGCCTTTGATACCCAAGTCCCAGGAAGACAGAAGTTGTAGGTTTGGGGTTGGTGATTTATTTTTTTTTTATTTTTTTTTTTTCCTCAGGAGTCGTTACAAACAGCTTTGGAAATTGAGATTAGTCATCTTCACCTCACACTCTTGCAACTCGTATGTGAGCCTTTATCGCAGCTCCCAGGAGTGTGCATTGGCACCATCAGACCATTTGGAAACAACAGGGTTTTTTCCAGGTAGCATCAGCACAGATGGTAATATGTTTATCACATTAACAGTTGTGCCTAATACCATCACAGTCTGCCTCTCTTTAAAACAGTCTAGAGAATACTATATTGCATGTTAAGATTTTCATTGTTTGAGGTTTGCTTCGCTTTTTGCTTTTCCAAAATAAATTTTCATGACCATGGCATCTGTATTAATGTTAATGACAATCTAAAAACTCTGTAATAAATTAGCCACTTCTTGCAGGTAGTATAGATTTTCCTGATAGTGATGGCCAACGTGAGGAACTATTACCATGAAAAGATCGAAAGCACTATTTAAATAAAGGCACTACTTGCATCAAAAATAATTTTACAGATCAACAGCAAGGAATGCGTTTGCCACGGCCAGGTTTCCTGTACTGTGAGATAAATAACTTCTAATCCAATATTTAGTAGCAAGCCTTCTGTTATATTGTGATGCAAGTAAGAACTTTTTTTTATTCGTATTTATATGTAAACAGAATCTGCTTGTTACCCCATATACAGATGTTTCTTTACTCTATCCCTAAAAACAAGGCCTTCCACAGCAGCAGATTTTGAATTTTAAGTTAATGCAAGATTTTTACTTTAATATAAAGGTTAAGAGCCAACACCCATCTCTCAAAACCTTTGTCTGGCTCTAGAATGATGCTTTAACAGCTCTGTGATTGCTCTAACTCCTCCAGCCAATCTCAGCTGAAGAAAACTTGGACAACTGCTCTGCCAGCGCCTGAGATGGAGAACACAGAGCTGAAAACAGAGGTCTCCTTCTACTGGATGGCAGGAACTGAGTGAAGCAGCAGATGTAACCTGCTTTTGTAAGTTGCTTCCACTGCTTCTTCCTTCGCAGGCTTTTATGCCTATTCTGGTGTGCATATATGCTGCACGAAAGCTTTTGGGTTTCAGGCCCATTACTCCATGATTTTCTAAAGAAAAGACTATACACACTGTACTGTTTCAGCTGATGGAGGTGGAAAGTAGAACAAATATTTTTATACACATAAGGACAGCATAAAACCTCTAATTTCAAATCACCAATAGTTAGATATTCAACATTTGGAAACTCTTCAAGACAAACTTTCTGTGATTTCTCAAATTAGCACAGTAAATTCCGATGTCTGCTATATGCACAGAAGTCCTAAGGAGACTTCTCTTCAGTTATCAGGTAAACTTCTTCAGTTACCACATAAACATGATGATTAAGCAATTGGAGCATCTCCCTTATGAGGAAAGGCTGAGAGAGCTGGGACTATTCAGCCTGGAGAAGGCTGAGGGGAGGCCTTATTAATGCCTATCAGTATCTAAAGGGTGGGTTGAAGGAGGATGGAGCTGGACTCTTTTCAGTGGTTCCCAGTGACAGGATAAGGGGCAATGGGCACAAGCTGGGACATGGGAAGTTCTCTTCAAATATGAGGAAAAACTTCTTTAGGGTGAGGGTGCCAGAGCCCTGGCAGAGGCTGTCCAGGGAGGGTGTGGAGTCCCCTTCTCTGGAGACCTTCAATCCCTGCCTGGATGCAGCCCTGAGTGATGTGCTCTGGGCAATCCTGCTTTTGCAGGGGAGTTGCACAGGATGATCTCTAGAGGGCCCTTCCAACTCTGACAATTCTGTGACTCCATGAATAGGAGAAGCACAGAACTAGAACAGAGATGCTGTAGGTGATGGATAATATCTTGAGAGACAGCAAAACAGGTTTGGTTGAGTCTATCTAGGCTACGTTGGCAAGTCTAACTTTATTTTCTCCTAAGGACTATAAAGAAACCTAAAAAATACGACATACAAAAGAACTATATGAACCACCTTTGTTTTTTCATGCCATATAAAGTATACAAGGTAAGCTTTGCTATCACTTACAGAATACATAAGCAGCATTTAGCAATTTGTTTAGATGTTGAATATGGCAAGATTCATAGACCAATACTATAACAGTCAATAGATCTCAAAAATTGAAACATTAGGTTACTACTCTTTATTTCAGACTAGCTGAACAAAAGAATGCTAGAAACAAAGAATGAACATAATAGAAATTATCTTTTAATATCTCTTATCCATTTGTCATAAGGAAAATGAAGATCTGTGGAAATTCTGTGGCTCCTAGATAAAGTTAGAAACACTGATGATACACATGCACCCTCAGATGAGGCAAGTAAGGTTTGCTTTGGTTTTTAAATAAAGTGACTTACAGCAAGGTTCAGTGCATGGTCCTTTCATAATATAGCTAAAGCTGGCAAGAAAGAAAGAGGAAGAGACAGCTATAGGAAAGTGTCAGTTGCAACAGCATAAAAACGCTCGAGAATAGTATTGAACTTCACTATAGAATCTTAATGCTGAGATAAAGACACAAAACACAGATGTTAGCATCACACTTTTACATGTTCAGCAGTTTATATATTAAAATAGTGTCAAGCCTCCATAAACCACACAAATTTTAATGTGTTGCAAGGCTCAAATTTTGAAATTCGTATTTCTAACTCAATCAGCTCTGACAATTGTACTTCTACTTTCAGCATCCTTTCATCTAATAGAAGATGAACATTTATACTTTATTAAGCATAGAATCTACACAAAGCTGACTGAATATCTCTTCAAGAGGAAAACAAAAGGCAAACATTTTATTTATTCTAATAAAGAATTCAGATGAAGACATATACATATTTTTTTTTCAACACTAAAAATATTCAGTAACAGATTCCCCAGACCTATCTTAGAGCTCTTTGCAAGAACATAAACCAGCAATGTCTTTGTTCATGTACCACGTTAAGAGAAGGCAGTATTTGCCCAAATCTCTGCAAATGAGGATCATCTTTCCTTGTATGGCCTTTACAGTACAGAAAATCAGAGACAGTACAGGAGGACTTCCTTTCCTTTTAGTTCTGAAGCACACAGAGCCTTATTGCCAGCGTAACTACTATCAATTTTATATCAAAAAGTTTACATCCAGCATGTCGTTTTGTTGTCCTCACCCGCACAAATCCCCACCCCCACAACGTATATACTTACATTTATTTTTTTAAGTTTCACCAAGCCACTAGTAGTGGGAGATGGCTGCCCACCTAGTTCCTCCATGTAATTATTTGAGAGAGGCAGAACGTTAGCGTGGCTTTTACTATCACACCAAAAAGGCTTCCACGGTAATCCAAACGTTCTGATTTTGCTACTGTAATTTCAAGTCTAAATATTGTTCATATATTTAATATAGGATAAAGACATTCATTTAAACAGTGAAAAATTTAGTTGCATGGAAATTACCTTGTCTTAGCATGAGCGATGATTCCCACCATTCATCTTTATGTTCCTAACATTGTTCAGCCCAAGAAACATTCCTCTCTCAGCTTGACTTTCAAACACTAAATTTCTCCAATTCTATACCCACCCCCATCCCTAACACACACAGAGTTGAAGAGATATGTGTAACAGCTTCCATTTTCCCCATATGTTCCTGAAAGACTTGTTATAAAAAGCAAGGTTTTTCTCCTCCTTAAGCTTTTACCCTCATTCTTTACCCTCCCACTATATGCAGCTGAAGTTAAAAGCAAATGGGTCAGACAAAGCTGCAGAAAACTGATGTTCTCTTTTCACCTATAGAGTTCTAATCTTCTACTTAAAAAAAAGCAGCAAACAAGGTACTCATGTTATCATGTTACTATTTTCTTACTTTCTGATAAAGTTTTTTATTTTCCCATATATTTTAAAGTAACACTGTTCATCTTTACATGCCTTTTAAGCCTAACTTATTGAAATGTTTCAGACATTTTTCTCTTCCATTAATATATTTTTTTCCAAGAATAACTTTTTTATACTTTCTTAAAATATTCCCTCATTTTAGAGGTTCCAATTGTCTTAGGAAAAAAAGACATTGTTTCAAGTTTCATGAGTGTTACAGCAACACGCATTCAGGTTTTAGGCAGCACAGAGGCTGAAGAATCCGTATTTGGAAAAACTCTGAACTGGAAGCAGGAAGAACTGACGTAAGCTAATTCTCGGTTTATCATACTCTGCTTTTAAAAACCCTCTAGTCACTTATTTAAATGAACTGCATATTCACTTCAAATCTTTTGATGCAAGAGCAAATCCCTTTATGGGTATAGTAAAACACATATTCCACATTGTTGAGAACACCTACCTGAAACTGAACTCTTGGACACTGTATGAGAGAGAGGTTAGTACCAATTTTTCTTACAATACTTCGAGATGAACCGTAGGGCTTGCTTGACCAAAGCACCTAGATGGGAAGAAAAAAGAAGCCAGCTATTAGGCAACTGGTTTTTATATCATGCTAGAATAGTTTTCCCTTAACCTTCCACACTATGCTTGTGCTAAACATTTAAAGTTATTCCTTTAATGCTAGAATAGAATATATACACATATACAGCCACTGAAAGTTTGTATCAGGGAACTCCTTATATTCTATACCCAAATTGGCACAAAATTTGTTTTTGTCATTACAACAGAGCTACGGCTATTAAGACACCTTTTGTATCATATTTCAATTCAAAGGAATAGATCAGGTAACACAGAAGGATCTACGAGCTGGAAGCATTTTCAAAAGCATAATTCATCCATTTTCAAGACAATAAAGAAACCGCTTGGGGTCAGACACCTCTTCTTAAGGGATTTCAAGAAAAGCCACTTAATCATGAAAAATTCACAAAGTTATGTAATGCTTGTAATCCTACATTTCCCAAAATATCTTTTATTTTTCTTAATCAAGAGCTCTTCTAACACAGGAGCAGTGTCTATCAGCTAGCATAAGTGTGAAACTGTGAAATTAAAGAGCAAAGAAAAATAAAAGGGGAAAAATAAATACATAAGAAGGAAAATTTGTCCTTAAAATAATTAAATTCACTTAGAGAAAACTGCCCACAGCACCTCACCACACCTGGCTGTGTCAAAACTGTTTCTATTCTATTTCTATTCTAGAAATTCAGATTTCTATGTTGGTTAAACAGGGATAGATTTTGTTTTCTTTTGTTGTGCTTAATGATGGGAATGTTTGCTCTACTGTTTACTGCAGTTGTATGAAAAGAAACGAGACTTTAATTCTAGGAGAATACTACAAAATGAGCCAGAACAGAAGCAAAAACCACCCAGAGAGAAGCAGGAAAGACTTGAGCACAAGGTAAGTCAACAAAACCAATGCAAAGGAAAAGAATAATGGGAAGACTCTAACACAGAATACATTGTTAGTAAACAATTAGAACACTGCATGATAAGATAAAAAACCCAACAACTTAGCAGTGTTTACTTATGGCTGTAGATATGAATTTACTATGCAGATCTTAGTTTTCAAAGGCTCATAGCCTCAAGCAAACTCAACATCCTGTTAGAAGGTTGCCCAAAAGAGAAAACTTAGATAAAAATCAGGCTACTAGTATTGAAACATCCCTCCTCTGGCATGGCAGCATTGCCTGAGTGACCAGCGTAGTACAGCTGTGGCAGGTGCACAACACACAGCTGAGTAACTTTTGACATACCGAGCAAAGATCACTACTCTTAGATTTTGAAGGTTCTACTAAAAAGGGGAAAAAAAAAACTTCATGGTATTTAACCATATTTAATCGTGTTATCTCAGAAATCTCACACAAACATTTTGCCTGCTTAGAAACAAGTATCTTTCTTTCTTCTGGCTTTATTGGAATGTATAAATTTGGACAAAATAAACGTGCACCGCACATACACTACACTAGATCCTCACATCAGAGCTGCGTTTTAATCCACTCAAACCCATTTTTTCCATTCTATGGAACATACATTCTCTTGCTTAATCGCTGCTAAGTTTGAACACAGCCTTTTTCCATGCAGGGTATTGATTCTGTGTTTTGGATGCCTCAAAGACCTCACATTTGAGATCATCACATTACTGTTTGTCTGCATGTCTGAGCAAATAGCAGGTAGACCAGGGAGCTTCAAGGAAAAGTGACTGATAAATATTCCTGCAGCGATACAGCCTCACTATTCACCAACGGATTCTCATGTTAGAAGCAGAACTGTAGGCAATAGCCTCAAAGCGATATCACATTGGAAAAAAAAAAAGAATAGTAGTCACAGGAAGGCTTAATGAATTTCAAAAGTAATTCCACAACATCAGAAGAGACCAGACTACACGCTGTATTACCAACATAATTGCAGTGCATTTTAAGCAAGTGGTAAAACTTGCTTAGATATTGCTCAGACCACAGACAAGATGCTGACTGACAACCAGAACCTCAAAAATATTTGGTGCCCAGGCGCCCTTGGGGTTGTTCAACAGCAGTGGTTTGGTGTGCCAAAACTTTAAATGACTCTGTTTTGGTAATTCAAGATACGTCAGCTCAATATTTTCAGAAAGCTGCACGCAAGCTGTGCCACGAGGTACAGAAATAAAGTCAGTGCACTGCTCAGCTGAGCTAGTAAATCTCAGCACTGCTGCTCTACCCAAGTTCACACAACTTCTTGTTGACTTGAAGTACTGGCAGAGCAAGTCTGCAAACTATTACACAGTCATACCCTCTTATTGCATCAGTGTTGTGCTGTTGTCTGCCACGGCCGACATTTGGAAATGTAATTGCATTATCACAAGCTTGACACAAGTTGAGAATGGGGGGGGGGAACAGATTAAAAACTTGCTCCTCTCTCTTATTTAGGCTGAAAGATGTTGCTGACAACAACCACAGCAACACCCATGGTAGTCCAGCGTATTCTCACACTATGAATTTTCATAGTTACACTGCATAAAATCTCAGATCAGAGTTTGAATAAAATTCGAAAATATAAATTATATTTACCGATAAAATTTTGTAATGTAAAAGCATTTTCCTCTCTGTGAATTCCCAAGATAGGTCAAGGGTTCTACCGCGATAATCCGGAGTAAGAACTGCCTTTCTAAAAGTACTGCTCATAGTTGTTAAGGATTTCCCCATTGTTAAAACATTAAAATATTCCAACAACTTACAGTGATTATTGCACTGAGGTCAATACTTGTACTCAAAACAGTTACCTAAAGGTCCCAGTGACAAAGCAGTTGATGTGTAGCAGATTGCTCTCCCTCTCTGCTATGCATTCAAAGAAAACTCTATACACGCTTTCTTCCAAGAGGAGAGCTATGCAGACACATTCCTGTTTCTCCACTACAGAACACAGCCATGTTGCTCTCATGTACTGTTTCAGGAGAGGTAAATATATTATAATTATCATAATCTCAGTTTCATGGGGCTTTTCATATCTCTAAGGTAAGAGCAAAGAATTAAGATTATTTACAAGTAAACATCACATATAAAAATAAATTGAAAATTTTCCTTCAGCTTCAAAATACACATAGAAGTCCAGGATGAAAAGCAATGTTTACAAAGTAAACAGTTTGTTATTAGAGCTAGAAGAAACTGCATGGCATTTTTAACACATATATTACTTAATACTTCAGTGTCCAAGAGTAAACTTCATACTTTTTCAGCAATGCAGAATCATACAGTTATTAAGTGTTCTGCTGGAAAGGAGAAATACAAACTAAAATATATGAAGTGCTTTCTATACCTGATTTTCTGAAAACATGAAGCAAAAGTTAGAAACACTTACTGATTCCATGTTTAATCCAACTTGTTCAAAAGCCATCCTAATTAAGCGCTTAAGCCAGCAAATCATCTGGAATGGAAAAATCCCTTCCCAACTTGGATTTACGCCTTCCAAACTTACAGGGCTGCGGAGGTTCCATAGTACTTCTGAAACGAGAAACAAGAATTTTACATGCATGTTGTGGAACCCATACAGAAGTAAACTGCTACATTTACTCCTAAAAAAACAAGCTTTAGGAACAGTTACTGAACACATGTTAGGTGACAACAATTCGTAGTCCTGCAAAGCACAGGCATTCAAAAGGCATTTTCTTAATAGATTTTATTTTTTTTCAGTAGTGTCATTTTTAGGAAATCAAAGCTGTTGCAAAGTTAATGATTAAAAAGCCGGGGAGACCACTGTTCACTTGAGCTTGGACAAATGATAGCATTCAACAGCTCCAAGTGAGCACTGAACACCATGGAATGCCTGCAGCTGGGGACTACCTCTAAGATTAGAGGGCCATACTCTTATCTAAAACTCATTTCTATGCAGGAACAAACTACAGAAAGCTGATCACCTCTCTTCGTTCATATTCTCTGGCAGCTTTGCTGTTCCCTTCTTTTTCCCACAACTGAGGAGAGAAAGGAAACATGGAAAAATGACTAATGCAAGAAAACGACAGGAAATAGCATAGATGTGGGACCTGAAAATACTCAAGTGATTTATAAAGTTGGACAGATTTCAAGTTCTGTCTATTTCTATATACTACCACTCAAATCAAGATGTTTTTATTGCTCCTGTAGTGAAAATAGTCTAGTCTTTCTTTAACTGTCCTCTACACCAGTCACAACCAATAATTGTATGCCAGCAAAAATCCCCATGGATTTAGGTTTACGGTTGTTTTGTGTTTTAGGCTAGAAACAACACTCTGTTGAACCACCCTGAGCAGCATATTTGTAGTATGAACAAGAGCGTGGCTGAAGACACTATATATACACACACAGAGCAATGACTAAAGCAATGCAGCAGCAAGGAACTGGTACTCAGGAAGTCAGGAGATGGAAAAGCTCTGCTGTTTGGAAGTGCCCACAAGCATTACAGTTAAGTCATCACTGTTTCCGTTACAAATAGGGGTGTTTTTTTTTCAACAGTTTACAGTTCCTTAGTAACAACCTGCTCCTTCTGGAAACTTGGCAGGAACACTGCAACTCTACAGTTGTCATTTTTTTAGATAGGCTTAAAAAAAAACATAAATAAATTAAAGCTGATATTAGGTTTTTGTCACCACAGAAAGTAAAAGGCATGTCCTAACAGGATTTTCTTCTGTTTCTGAATAAACGAGCAAGAAACCACGAATCTATCAGTTAATGAAGGACTAATGAAAGTGCAAGATTAAAAAAAATTAGATAAACAAACAGGAAAAAAAAAGGTGAACCAAGCACCACGAGATTAAAATGGAAACTGCAATTGTTACAAGAAAAACAAGATGGAAGAATAACGAGGTACCTACAAAACAGCCATGAATAAGCTACAGTCATACATAATAACTGAGTCATGGAATTCTTTATGGAAAGCTGAAAAAGTCTATTAGGGAAGCATTACCATCTACTTCATCTATTATTATTCTTCCCTTAAACAAGCTACTCTCTGGACCGTATGGATCTTTGATGGCATTGCACCTGCTGTGTTTTTAAAACAGGAAGAATATAAGTCTTTCTACACGCCCCGTATGATATTTGGCATCGCACCTGGCACCGTAGGCATACAGTGATACAAAAGAGACAGGAATGCTCCTTTAAAAGGTGAAACCTGTTCTGGAAGTGCGATACATGTGATGCACTCCACCTCGTTCCAAAGTTCAGACTTGTTGAACATGCAGTGTGGAAATCAAAGAGAAGAGAAACGGAAGCAAGAAAAAGGATTAAAAAAAAAAAGTTCAAGAAAAAGGATTAAAAAAAAAAAAAAAAAAAAAAAAAAAATTNTAAAAAAAAAAAAAAAAAAGTAAAAAAAGTTAGAGGCTGTGTTGCTGAGCAATTGCAAGGACAGGGCTGGCTGGTAAAGGCAAGTGACAGGACGACAAAGGAATGACCATATCCTGACACCTTGCTCTTTCAGCAGATAGTCAGCTCATTAGTTTAAAAATCTCTGAAAGTAGTCAGAGTCATGTTTTGTTTCAGGAAGCCAAACACAGGTACTATTTTGTTTCTAATCAACTGGGAGGACTGAGTCTTTAGTAACAGAGACAATCTGGACAGAAGTAAAAAAAGAGTGTGTTAGAACTTCATCAGAGCAGGTCTAGAAAGTTTCCATGAACTCAAGAAACTGAGAGGCAAAGAGGTAAAGGAATAACAGAAAAACGGAAAAGATAACCAAAGGCACAAAAACGGATGCAGAAAAAAAGTAGCATATTATTAGGATGACAGAATAATCTAAATATGAAGTAGTAAGTTAAAAAATGCTAAAGTAAAAAACGGCTTCCAGCTTACAGGCATTAAAAAACCCTTCACCTCTATTAGGAGTAAGCAGGAGACAAAAGATACAGCCACAATATAACCAGAGAGAAAAGAAAGCATTGAGTGATATAGGTAGTCAGCATATTCTGTATTTTCAATTGAAGATGGTAGAAAAGAGAGAGACAGATGATAGAACAAGTTAGACAACTGAGAAGTTATAAGCACATAGGCCAATAGCATCTAATGAAATTCATCTTGAACAGCTCAGAAATTAGCCAAAGCAAGTTCTGAAATATTAGTGACTACTTTTAGAAGCATATTCAATGAGATCCAAAAAACCCAGGAAGGTGACCTTTCAAAACTCGAGGTGGCAAGACTTTGAACACAAAAGAGCATTCATTCAACAAAACTACTTCAGTAAAACAATTATATATAGTTCACATTATAAATCATTGTTTCTTCTGTAGCCTAAACACTAAGTACCTAAGACTGGGGTCATCAATTCCTTGCCCTTGTCAATGAACTGTTCTCTGCTTTTGCAGAAGAAATTGACCGTATCTGTGAGAATGCAGAGTACCAACCAGCTCTTGGATTAGTTTCCTTAGTTCCTGACACTAAGGGAAACTACCATGTTTTAAATAACCTTCAGCTAATTTGTTATCTAAAAGGAAAATGCTTCTAAGTGTATCAGCCTGGTATTTTTATGAGATCCATTAGTTTTCCAGAATTATCCCCAGACAAACTTGACATTCATTTCTTGCAGACTACATTGCACTATACCCTTCTACATATATCTCAGTTATTTCACAATTATTTTATGTGCCAAGAACAGAAAGGGTTCATTCCAAATGAAACTGCTGGACAGCAAGAATGAAAGCATTAGCAATTTTTTCCTCTCGTGCTCTGTAAACGTGCCAATTTCAGAAATAGGAGTTAAATGATTACTGCTTTTTAGTAAGCTAGAATGATACCTCTTTGAAAACACTGATGCTTGTTTTATTTACCTTCTGTCTTCATAACGCTACTTAAACTAAAAATAATAGTAGTTAAATTCCCCTAAAACTTCCACAACTCAATTACTACAATAAAATGCCCTGAGTGACAGTAATATTGCTATAAAACATGGTCCTTCTGCTGTACTTAAGCAAACCTATTGCAAAGATAAGCAGTAGTCATAGACAAGATTCCCAAAAGACATTAGAAGAGTAATAACATGGAGAACTACATTTCACTGTGAGGGTTGAAATTTCATGTGTTCTTCATTTATAAAACTCCACTTCCACAGAAATTAGCAATGCTAAAGAACTTTCTTTGTGATATGGAAATATGCAGGAATTCCCAGGTTCAGAAATGAGGAGGTTTACATTCCTGAGCCATCCAGAGTTCTCACTTTACATCCTTGAACTCTCTTTTGTCCCCACTTCTGCAGGTTTCATTCAATACTGTCATATCAAATATCAGTCTACAAAGCTGAGAGGCAATACCACTTATAAATTACAAACCGCTCGTGAAGTAAATGTAAAGGCTCTGGAGGCTGTATGCATAAGGCATAACGCTCAGTCAATAGGAAACAGAGCTCTTTGCCAGGCTTTCTAGTGAGTCCCTCACATGAAAAATGAAAAGAAAGAAAAATCAGATGCGACTGCTTTCAAATTTAAGTTTGTCTATGTGTATGTGCCAATGCTGTATTTATCCAAGTCCCTTTCTTGGGACCTTCTTACAAGTTCTTGCTCTTAAAAAGAAATATTATATCCAAATTTTTCTCACTAAAGGAAGTTTCTCTCTTCCATGTAAGATTCACACACACATACAAAAGAGAATGACTTAATGGGCTTGATGCAGCAGATCAGCCTTAACAAAGAATAAACAAGTGTATGAAATCCAAAAACCTAAAGGTCTAGTCTTTAAACTGAAAGGGTATGTATAATATGGAATACAAAATTTTCATAGCAGCATGGTTTCAAAGGAATACCAACCACATCAAAAATCACAAACAAAAAGAGCAGGTTCCTCCTTCTCTTCAGCAGGAAAACAGGGCACACATATCTCTTTAAGACTGACACATGACCCAAACTCATCTCGTGAAATTATATCCATAAGGAAGTAATAAAGAAAGATAAAGACAATGAAAATTTATCACCACAACAGCAAGCCAAACAGGCAAGAAGAATGTTCTGATAGAAGATTAGACCCTCTCCCAAATTGACACAGACCAGTTAAAAGCAATGTTAAGTGTTTGGCAGAGATCACACAGCCAAATGCAGAGGTCTGTTTTTTGCCTTGGAGGCCACAAATAATGAAGTGCCCTACTACTTTCAGAAATACCTGTTTGGAAAGATTTGCAGAGAGACAAAAATAAGGGAACACTACAGAGACAATCAAGGGCTTATCTAAACTAATATCAGTGTGAAATCTAAAGCAAGCATTTTAAAATAACACACACTTGCAACAGAAGTTGCTAAAGCTTTTTAAAAAATATAGCCTAATCATATGTACCTCTAAATGCAAAACCGCATTCATCTCATCTTAGCCATGTTATCATATCTTGCCAACTAGGGATGGAGAACAAGAAGGTCCACGTCTCATCACCTGTTTAATCAAAAGCCTTTGCTTGGCAGAGATTATACCTAAACAGTGCAATACGATATCACGGAGAAGTAAATTAAATCCTTTAACGTGCCTAAATCATACATTATTATACTATAGACATAACCACACACCTACACTGTCCTGTCTTGAGCAGAAGCCTCCCTAGTCATTGCTGTGAATACCAGCCCTTCTGCTACATCTTTGAGAAACCAGAGGATGCAAGTTTTATTAGCAAAGGGGTGTATTTCTCTGAAATAGCATTTTAAATATTTGATTAGTGGATGTGGAATAAACTAAGCTCCTTCTTTATCACCTAAGTAGTGGGTATTAGAAGACAGAAATTACTTCCTTTCCATTTAGTCTTTTTAAGTCTTGTCTTTACAGGAGCTATGGAGGGTTACAGCTGTCTGAGGATGGCATGTAAATATTAATGAAGTCTCACTGACGCCATCAGAGATCGATGCACTGTGCCTGATGTCAGGAATCAAACTCTACTCACACTCAGTACCTGGAATTTCGACACTCTGTTAAACAAAACATAAACAAGCATCTAGCAAGTTACTTATCTATGACAATTGCAGAAGAACCTGCACGCAGCAGCAATACCACTAAAGGTATGCAAAGCAAGCATCCTGAGTTTACAGAAAGAGAAAAAAAGCACACTGGACCCCTTAAGATTAAGCTCCTTTATGTGCTACCTCTGTATTTTAAAGCCTCCTCTAAGAACTCCTCTGAAGTTTCTCCAGATTATCTTTTCCGTACGTGACTTCCCGCGACCTGTCACTCCCATCACAGCAGCGTTGAGGGAGGTTCGCTTTCGCTCCGCCTGCCTGCCAAACCGATAGCTTCGACCTCCCCCGACACCGTTTCTAAAGCCGCTGGGCTTCTCCCAACCCGCGGCGCCAGCACGGCACCTTCCCAAGGCCGCTGCCCGCCCGGCACCCGCCCTGGACGTGTCCTCGGCTCTGCCAGGCTGCCCGGGGAGAGGAACCGTGAGCGGCCTGTACCCGCCTGCCGCCCCC
>VZRU01007005.1:145661-159501 GCA_013398155.1 Pedionomus torquatus | reverse complement strand
CTTCCCTTCCTTTCCCTTCCCTTCCCTTCCCGCCTCCTCTCCTGTCCTCTCCTTGAGTCCCATCAGCCCCTGAAGTTCTCTTTCCCTGTAGGTCTGTGCTTGGCACCCTCCTTCCCCTTTTGGATCCAAAATTCCCTTGTAGTGCTCCCCAGATGTCTCCTCATGCTCTCACCTGTAGAATAACTTGTGCCCACGTTCTCTGGGCATGACACCAGTGGGTGGAGGACTTCTGCTTGTCTGAGAATGAAGTGGAGGCATTATTTATGTTGGCCTTTGCTGGTTTCAGTGCCACTAACGCCTGCCTGTGAGGGTTCATTCACAGATGGAATACACACAATACAGAGCAGGCATACAGGTGTGTGGAATAAATTCCACTGCGTGTGCTATTCTACTTCTGAAGATAAAAACCACATTAAATTAATGAGGAATGTCATCAAGTCCTAGCAAGTGATTAAGCTCATAGATCTGTGGCTATAAGGCTGTTGACTAGCAGGCTGTTGTTTTTTCCGTGCCTGTCGGTTTTGAACTGGTATTAGAGAATTTGGAAACTCTGGATTTAGAGTTTGGTTTTGAGAGTTGAGCTGATTCAGAGATTAGGAAGCACTAGTACGGCTTCTGTACCCATTATCTCATGATTTAAATGTTCTCTGTTTTACATTAGCTGATGATTTAAGTGCCATTAGATATCTTTGTATGACATCCAATATGAAATAATCAACTAGCTTAGTGTAACATTGGTCCCATCAATCAAAATCCCTATTCCTCCCACAGCATTGTTAATGAAATGTTGGTAAGAAAGCCCACAGACCCGAGTATAGCATTAGAATTAAGGGGGTGAAAGGTGACATTTCATTATTCAGTTTGTCTTAGAATCCCATTTTGTTTCAACAAAGAGTCCGGAAGGACATTTTCTCAGAAAATGTTTTATAACTCCTATCACATCTGTCCTATTGTTTGTGTTTAAGCTGTTTTGATGACAATATAACAACTTTCAATGGACAAGAAAGGTATAATCTCTTTTAAAAACATACCTGATGCTGGAGCTTGACATGGTTCCTTTGAAGGAGGATCCTGGTAGGTCTTTCTGTCCTTATGTTCTTTGAGGTGAGATGGGTGCCAGCTTGAAAAGTAGTAGTTGTAATAATCATGGAGTCATTGAATTGCAGAATAGTTAGAGTTGGAAGGGACCTGAAAGATCATCTATGGCCAACTTCCCCTGCTATGGGCAGGGACACCTCCCACTAAACTAGCTTGCTCAAAGTCCCATCCAACTTGGCCTTGAACACCTCCAGGTATGGGGCATCCACAACTTCTCTGAGCAAACTGGACCAGTGTCTCAGCACCTCTCATCCTATCGCTACACTCCCTGTTGTCAGAATGGGGCTAAATTCAGACCTTGTCCCCCATGGATTTGCCTGACTGATTTGCAGGTGAGGGTGAACCTGTGTGGATATGAAGATAAAACGTTGTCACATGCGGGACCACAGAGGCCTTTCAGTGGAGTCCTCATTGAAAGATAAGATACCAGTAAATTAAAACCAAAGAGAAACTGCATAATTGCACACTCACATAACAGGGTACTGAACAATGGAGAAGTGAGGAGCATGGCAGGGACTGTGACTATTCCGTCACCTTCCTCTGCAGCAGTTGAAACCTCTGGAAAGACAGTGGAGATCTGCTGAAGTGGGAACTGATCAGGCTATAAGGAGAAAGCTTTGGAGGGGGACAGAAAGAAGAACCAGAATGGAGGAAGGTCCACTGCCATCCGAGGAGAAGTTGGTCCAGATGGGGCCAGTGTTTGTTTTGTGGAGTTATGTTTTGTGAAGTTAATAATAAAGGCAAACCTCAGGAAATGTGCAAAGTTGGAAAGCAAGCCTGTCTGCACATCTTCTGTTCAAAGCAGAGCATGGACTCCAGCTGCTTGGAGAACCACCTTTCTTTGAAGCAATTTTGAGGTGAAAATTTCAGCCCTTTGTGCAACCGGTTAAAGCTTTTCTAGTTGCCCTTTAAATTGGGAGTACTCAGAAAGTTCTCAGCATTTTTGCAGGTAACTGGCAAGCTCTTTTCCATTTTTTAATTTGTTGAGATTGGATCAGGATTGAATTATTGTTAATATACACAGAAGAGGGACATTCATTAATTCCAAGGAAAAGAGGATATTTAACCTTTTCTTGTAATTATCACCTAAAGTACATAAACTCTCTGCTGGGTCTGGGTTCTTTTAGGACCATTTCAGGTTATCACAAAGTCTTTTTCAATCAGACACGAGCTCTGTTTGATGCAGTGCAAAAAGTCAAAGTCTTGGCTCTACGGCGTTGTCCCACTACAACACAGCAGCTTCTTCTAGCCAGCTGTAGTGGAAAAGCTTGAGATCGCTGGGTTTTTCCTTTCTGTAAGATTTATGTGGTCTTAAATAAGCAAAAAAAAAATGCATCCTTCTGCTCGTGAAGAAGAGGGACACTATAATAGGTTCAGACTTTTTTGTGGAGGAGTCGAAATGTGGCACCAAATTTTGAAAAGGGTTTAATTAACAGTTTGGTTTTGCCAGACTTTTCCAGTGAAGAGCTAACTTAGCTTATGGACTATAACTCCAAAAAAGAACTATTGATATGTTAATTGTATATGATTATGAATGGTTATTTATGGCATTGGATCTCTCTGCTAAACCAATTATGCTCTATTTGTGAGATTTGCATTATACTGCATCCATGGCATTTAATTAAACTTCTATTTCTCTTCTTTATTTTTGTTTCTTTCTTTTTGTTTTCCTTTCCCAGCCTTAAATGTATGATAAACTACACTAGTCACTCAGTGGTTAAAGCTGAAATCATCTATTCATTTGATTGCCCTCATGCACATCCTATTTGGTTTGGGCTGCCCAGAAAATCTTAGTTGTGCCCCTTTAAATGTTAACTCACCAACTTAGCAGCTCAAGCTCAATGAAATCTTATAATCACATCTTACACATTTCTAGAACCAGGTGTGGATCAGTCACTCTGACTCTATTGCTGAAAAACATCTTCTGTATTTTAATGTATGTTTAAATATATTTGTATAAACATAAAGGGGATGTTTAAAAACAGTGTAATGGCACAGCGTGCTATAATCTGAGTGTTTCTTTTGGTCTCCTTCTGCCAGTTAATAAACAGCATATAAAGTCAACTGCATAACCAATGCTCTAATTCAGAACATATCAAAAGGTTTGCGTGGGCGAGGTAAATTGGGCTGATAGTGAGTCAGGAGCTGGCTGGATCCCTCATTTGTTCATTCAGAGAATTTTAAATGTAGAACTAATTTTCAAGTAGTTGAATTTTTGTAAAGAAAATTAAATCCTTAAGGGGGCAATTTAGCTGGAATCCTCTGAAACAGTTCAACATGGCTTGCCTTTTCACAGCTGTTTCATGTGGAAAAGAATCTTAGGTTTTCATTCCCTCGACACCTGCTTTCTCTTTCTTTTCTGCAAGTGTATTACAGTGCACCTATTGAAAGAGCTGGTAGGGGTTAGCGGAGAAGGGGGTTAAGTCATGATATGGGATACACTTCTTCGCTACTCGAAACTTGTTCTGCTTCCTCCTCACAGTGCCAGTACCAAAAATGTTGGTTTGGGGTTTTCTGTGGTTGAAGTCTCCAAAAACGGATGTAAAGAGATACATATCCATCCTCCCTGCAGCCCCTCTGTGCACTGGTTGCTGTATCACAGGGGCAGGGTGCTGAGAAATCAAAGAGTTTGGGAGCTGATCTTCTGGCCCACATATATATACATACACGTATGTGTACATATCTGCATATATATATACACACATAAAACTCCACTGTCCCTGCTCGGGCAGTGGCAAACAACATAAAGTCAGTTCTTCAGCTTCAGAACATAATAATATCCTCTTCCTGGCCACAATGCTATTCATCACAGCCTTTTGCCAAATAACAGGCCTAAGTGGCCTGGAGGTCTTTCTGTGGACACTATTCCAGATTCAGTTTCCCAAAGAACATTTTGAAATATGCCAGTCCTAAAATATTTTCAGTCTTACTCAGAAAAACTCTCACTAACAAAATTCGACTCTCAGACTTCTATTCTCCAAGAACCTGAGTCCTTTCTGGTTCAGTTGAAGTCTCAACAGAGAGGAATTATAGCACCTTGCTTGCGTCCTAAGTGCACGATTTAAAAGGTTAAAAACACAAAGCAGGAACAATTTGAAACTATTTTCTGTGTGCGATCATGGGGACAGGAGACCGTCATTGGAATAATTGTATTAGATTAATTAGATTCCTTCTACTGTTACACATTAGCAAATAAAGTAGGACCACTGCAAAAGCACTTATTTAGCCTGGTTGTTGGGGCAAGTACAAAAGTGTTTGTCATCATGACATTACTAAGGGAGCCATTGCGAGGCTCTAGTTTGAGATAACCGAGGAAAAAAAAAAAAGTAGCTCATTTCAATTGGGACAATTTGCAAATACCCAAATCTTCTATTGTTTGAAGGGTTTATTTTACGACACAGAACCTATAGTTACTGCACCCCAAAAGTTCTTTTTTATGATTAGCTGAAGCACAGACAAATTGTGAAAAGACAATTGTACACTTTCTTGTGTTGCTTTATGGGCTTTAAGTGCCTGCAAAAAAAAGATTCCTTATGCTTTAATTTCTCTTTATTTTTTTGACTGTAAAGACCCATGGGGTAAATGCCAGTCCCACAATCCTGCAGTTATATGGTTACTGTCAGCCTGCTCAAATGATGCTTCCTGTTCATTAGGCGTCCTTTCATCTGACAACAATGTACTGGCTTTGCTGCAATTCTTAGTCAACGCCCATCTCTTCAATAGCCTGTGAATAGTATTAAATAGTGTTTATGCTAGCTATTGTTGCCTTTTGTGTGGTTTGTCTAATTCACAGAGAAAAGTCTGCTTTTGTGGTCTAAGGCTGGCTACGTCATGGCACGCCATGTGCCTTCTGATGGGATCCATTCCTGCTGAGTGATAACATTACAGGCCTGAACTCCTTTGCAATACAATCCAGCATTCTTAACACAGTCAATACACTCACAGGCAATCTAGTTTACTCTTTATATTAAGAGGTTTAGGGAGACAAAGCTCATCTAAATACCTGCTCGTGAAACAAATAAGATGAATTCAACCGATTTGAGAATTACTCCCCAGCTCCCACACAACTACACAATAAGCACGAGAATTCAAAAATTAAAAAAAAAAAAAACCAAAACACCACAAAAGAACCCTAACTGAAGCTGGGCAGTGAATGCCCAAATATCCCAGGTAGACACTTTCTGTGTACTAACACACCACATTTTAGCAAATAAGGTGGTATTATCGTTCCTAGTTATTGTTCGAGATGAAGCTTAATACTAGAGTCAAAGTGGCTGCTTTTCTTTGCTTAAACTGCTCACAAAAGAGAAAGGATATTGTACGGATGATTACATTATCCCGTAGCTCAGGAGCCTTTGCAGGGCAGGTATGTTGCTGTGCCTTGAAAGGGCTTTTGATGTAAGCAGATCATTAGAGGCTCAATGTGTAACTGATCCTTAGCTGTCTCTGGCTTTTGGTGTGTATGGGTTATTCTTGTCTGACTGTATGCTCCCTGTTTTAGGTATCTACAATCTTATTGTTCTCCCTTCCTCCCTCCCTCCCTCCCTCAATCCCCCTCCCCTCAACTCCATCACTGCAAAGCTAAAGTTGGGTTCCAGCTTTGCCTTGGGAAGCGTATAAATACATACAAATGCAAGTGGAAAGTGTGGCTTGTGCTGCTAAATAGTGCCATTTATTTGCCCCAGGAGTTGTTATCCTCTGTGCGTCAGGCTTTGAACAAGATCAAGAGTAGCTTCTAAAAAATATGGCAATGAAAAGAATGTGCACAAATAGCAATTATTACTCTGTAGCTGCTCAAACTATAATACCCTCCATGGCCAGAAGCAAGCAGGGAGGCAGGGACAGGGTGGAGCTGGGAGTAGGTGGAAGCTGAATTTTGTGAGCGTTTCAGATTGCCCTTCTGATCAGCATAACAAGGGAAGTCCATCATACCTGCTCTTCTCTCAGGTATTATGGGTGAGATCCACAAAGGCATTTAGGACTGTAAAGCTCCAGGTGAACAAGAGGCGCTGGGGTGAACACCCATAGAGAGCTTGAACATGGACTTCTCCACTTGGACTGGCCACCCTTTAGAGTCCATTGGAAGAGACTACTTACTTCACTGTCATGTTCAGCTCTGACAACAGCCTGTTGAAGTAACCTTACAACTGCTTATTTCTTGCCACTACTAGAAGGGAGTGGGATAACCAGCCCAGAAGTGGGTTCTGTAGCCAGCCATCTGAAGTTTAGAGAGATGAATCCCACTTGCAGGGACTTCAGTGCCTGTGTGGATCTGGAGCTCCAGGTTCTGCTGTCCTCCTGGGCCTTGCAGCTAAAAGCTGTTTTTTCCAGATAGATAGCATAGAAAAGGCATGAAGCCTTTATTAATTCTCTCTCTCTCTTTTTTTTTTTTTTTTTTTTTTAAGCTTCTGAGTGCCTCCAAGCTACACAGAAGGCAGTCGTTCTTTCCATCTTAGAGTGAAAAATGAATAAAAAAATCTGTCTGTCATACAACATGAAAGCATTTCCTGAATTACAGCCCTGACTTTTGAACGAGGTGTTTGACTGAAATGAGTCAGTGCAAGTGGAAAAACGCGTTGCCAAAAAACAAGGAGGGACCTGGCAGTCTAGAGCAGTTGCTAGATAAGAGCTTTTTCCCCTGTATTCAGATCACCTTCCTATGGAAACAAGCTGAGCAAATGTTCACCCAGAGTCAGTCAATGAAAGAGAGCCTATGCCCCGCACAAGCGTGTTGCCTTATTTTGCTCCTGAGAATGAATGAATGAGATGGGCTCTGACTAACGCTTTCAGCAGAAAGCATTGGAAATGAACTAGGGTTGTCAGGAAAGCTCATTGATTTTGTAGGACCCATCCAATCTGTACACTATAGTTTGGAGGAAGAGCACTCCCTTTTCAAAAGATAATTTTTCAATGTACTGCTCATGTTTGTGCTTTTGTGCAAATGATAATGGTTTCATAAACGTTTTATGCAATCAGCATTTAGCAATATCTGGGAAGCTGGCGATTCTGACTAGATTTTACAGATACCAACTTTTTTTTTTCTTTCCCATTAATACTTTTTTTCCTTTCTGTTTATGTTCCGAGATTGATTTCCAATAGTTAAAATTTAAACAATACAGGTAACCTTAGTTTTCAAGTCTTCAAACAGGACAGACAATGTATGCAACCTCCTCATTGATTGACTCTTCTGTTTTTATAGATTCGCTCTCTGGAAAGAATCATTAAACACCAGAGAAAATGATTTGTTGCCATTGATTACATGACACACTGCTCTGACATACATAGTTTTTATATCTAAGTTATTAATTATGTTGTTAATGTAATTTGCAGACCGCGAGATAAATCATTCAGCTTCTGACTGGATATTACTGGATATGTTGCATATATAAATACTTCTTAGGGTGGGAAGGGAACTGTTACCAAGAATAATAGATTAGAAGGCTACTAGTTTGCCTTATAAATCATTATGAGCTAAGGAAAACTTCCTCTGCCCATTTATTTTATTACCTTGGAAATGCTGAGTTTCTCAACATCTCTGTCGTTTATGTGCTACAGTCGTACACATAATCGGTTCATTTCAATAGAGAAGGAAGTCTTGCAATTGTTCTTTTTGTACTCTGTCCTCATTCTCTCCAGAGTTTCACATTTTAAGGTTAATAAGCTACAGGTTGTATGAAGACAAACTTAATTTGGATCTTCCCAAAGGCTTTGCTAAACATTTTTTCCCCCTCTTCAGATGGTGCATACTTTGTGCTGGCTTAATTCTCTGTAACTTTCTTTTCCCAGCAACGATTGCCAAAAAATTAATTATGACAGACGGTGTTGTGAATGCCTGCTGCTGTAGTCTGCTGCCACTAGTGACAAACTCATGCGCTTCAAAGTGGAGGTCTCGGCATTTGTACCAACAAACCGTTTTTAAAAGTTCCTCCTGTTTTGTACTTCATTTCAACAGGTCTAGCTCTTTCCTTAGTTTCAGAAGGGTTTAACAGCAACTATTCAGCAGTTACCCTGGGAGCACACTGCAGATTATGCATGCTTGCCTGACATTTGACAGATGCCCTTAAAAGGCTCAGTTTCCTTTTCATAGAGGCCAAGGGGTTGAGGAGGGTGGAGGGCTAGACACATTTTTGAAGTGAGTGACATATGTTTAAATGTCAAGGTGGTCTTACTGAATCGCTAAGCACAACCCTTGTACATCGAAACAGAGACTAGGTGGGAAATGTCCTTTTTAGTTAGAGCTAAGAATTCACATCTTTTAATATTCTTGAACCCAGAGATGACATAGTCCTTCATTTGGAGGGGGAGCTGAATGCTGAACATTAAATTTTGTTGCCAGCATATGCTAAGACTCTTTTGAAAGTCTCTCCACATGTGGGTAGTGAATAAAACATGGTTTTTAACAGGTACTGTTGAAAGTGTGAAACTCATGGAGGTAAACTTTCTCCCCTCCCTGCTCGGCTCTGTCCAAGCGGAGATTGACATTGAGTGCTGGCACAGTAATGATGAGCAGAGCCACAACTGCAGCTGGGATATGGGCTGAATGTAAGGAGGATGAGTACTCATCTTACCTCTTAAAAGAACAGAAAATTCTGCAGCCTGAGGTGAGCTCAAACCCCTTAAGAACCATTCAGCATCGCAGTAACAGGGCTTGATAGAAAGGACTTCAGCATCATGTTTGAAATTTTTTAGAGCATCAGTACCACGGTCATTCCCAAATTGAGACAGAGAGTTAGCCTCAAAGGAGGGAAGGGCTCCTGGTTTTGGAGCTGGGCATACGTTCTGGAGGTGTCCTGACTGGGGAAAGAGCCATGCACACGCTCACCTCTTCCCCTTCCTTTGCCCTGGGGCCCACCAAAAGGAAAATCGTGTGCTCAAAACACATGCAAGTCCGTGTTCAGATCCCTGGTGCAGATGACTGGGGAACCGAAGTCACGACCGTGCTCCTACACATTTCAGCAAGTAAAATGTGGAGACCCTAAAAAATAGTAGGTTGTTTTGGAAAATGGTTGGCTTAAATGTAACTGTTATTGGGTCTCCAGATCCCTTTTAGAACAGAAGAATTCCTGGCATCAATGTGGACGCAGGTTTGAACTCCTCCAGTAGACATTATGTCTTTTTTTTAATGAATCAATTATTCAATTCAATTATTGTATATGAATTTTGTGCTCATATGGAACTAGTCGTACAAGTTGGAGTAAGAAATGGTGCTGGCAGCCCTGGTTCAAGGTTCAGTGCCCAGCAGTCCCTATCGATCTCAGACCTGGATTGTCCTGAGAAGATATTGCCAATTATGTCATGGTAGCTGGAGGTAGATAGATATCTCCTTGGGAAGAAAAAAAAAAATGGCTGCCATCATTTTGACTTGTCATCTAAATTGAATTTGAACTCAAGTCTCTAGAGAAACACGTCCACTGCATTAAACAACTGGAGGAATTAATGCTCTCATCGATCCTGCTCATCGTTACAGATGTGTGCACTGGCATCTGCATCTGACTTCTCCATCTTAGGGAGTTAAACTGTGGCCCTGAAGGGGGTCTCACCGTGCCTCTGGGCTTGCACTGATGGGATTAAGTGGAAGCAGAGGTTGGGAGACAGATGAGATGCAGAGGCAATTTCCCCTTATTAACTTCAGTGTCTACTTTCAAACAAAAGTAGAAAAAGGAAAATGAAAACAACAGTGTCAGTTAATGTTGATGAACAAGTTTGAAATTTAAGTTTATGCTATAAAATAAATCAACGAATTATCAACAAATTTATGGTTTGCTGTACATTCGTATGAAACAAAGTTTCCAAGGAGAGCATCTATAATACAGAAATAGTTCCTGTCTATTAGATGGTAGCTGATGTTTTTCAGGGGCCACAGCTATAGTATAGTGAAAGCTACTGTCAAATATTCATTCATTGCATCTGGACTTCCCCACTTGTACGCTCTGAAATAAAGGCCCTTAATTGATTTTTTATTTTTTTTTCCTGGAAAGTTTAGTTAAAGATCATATGAAGACAGAGGATTAAACACACAAAACTTCAGGGAGGTCATGTTTTTTATTCTTGATACTTTGAACTTTTAGAAGGTTTTTTAAAAGGTCTTTTTGATTATCTGAACAATCATATATATAGAGAGATATATAAAAGATTTAGCTGCTGAAGACTACTTTTTTTCTGTTCCATTTTGGTTCTCTTATACAGAATAGCAGATTTTTTTTAAAAAAAAAAGGATTAAAGTAGACATTGATTAAAATGTATGAAAAATTTTTTTCCAGAAAACTGAGAGCAACCTTTTTACTATATCAGTTCATACACACAAACTGACTTTTTGACTGATAAGGAGGGCAGGAGGTGGATGAGCAGGGAGGAAGGAACAGCATCCTAGGAGTGATGACAAAAGGTGCAGTAAGGATCCCAGATTATCAGCACAATGTAGGAAGGGGGCAGAGGCCAGCATGCAAATGCCCTTTCCTGCTCGCAGTTTGTGTGAGGGCCCTGGTGGATGTGGGGAATGAGGCTAAGCAAACATAACACTGACAAGCTGTAAAAGGGGGAGGTAGGTCATCAGAAAAAGCCCAGGAGACCAAGGGAGAGAGACCGTACTGTTAAAGTCCATCTCAAAACTGGTTAAGTTGTTTAGTCCTGTTCTTTTTCCTAATTAGATTATTTTGGATCTTCACTCCGAGAATGCAAAACTTACTTTAAACATTCAGGGAAAATCTATTCACAGGCTATTTTCTAATCTACCTTGAATTACAGCTAAGAAATTAAATCAACCTCCAAACCTCCTATAGCCTTCTCTTCTTCCCTCAGCATGCACTTCTCACTGAGGAAGCAGCAAGGCAAACGTAGTGTTGTCTGTTAATAAAATGCACATAGATAAAAGACATAAAATTAACATATCACAAGATTATAAAATCACAAATTCTATTCAGTCTTCTGTTCCAGTAGCCGCCCTGTCAGTTATTAATTTGACCTTTGCAAATACTCTTTGCAAGTACATCACATGGTTATAAATCAGCAATGCCTTCAAAACTGCACACAAATCTCCAAAATATGGTGTAAATTCTTATAGTGTAAAGTCAAGCATTCAGCCACTGGTAACACAATTTAAAGTGTGCTGGTCTCTGCAGGCTCACAGAGTACAATTTTGCCTAAGGTTGCATGTCAAGCATGGAGTACAGCTGGAGCAGCACCCAGTTTACATGACCTGTAAGTTCCCTGAATCTAGAGACACTTTTTCTCTTCTTGCCCCACTCTGCCGTGTTCTCATTCATTCCTGATTTATAACCTCAGGCTTGTCTGAGGTAACATTTGTAGATGTTTTAGCCTTTAAAATTGGAATTGAAAAAAAGAGGGAGGGGTTATTTTGAAGAATTGTGTAGCTCACAGTTTTTAGACTTTTCTGTCCACAAGATGGACAATATTTTAGCTAAATGAGTAACTGGCAGAAGTAAGATCTCCTCTCCTTTATCACCCAGCCATGCAGAAAGAGGAAAATACCTGCATCTGCTAGTAGTTTATGCTGTCTACTACCTGCTAGGCCACAGGGAAGCCTTCCAAACATGGATCTGTGGGTGGTCTCTGCAGGTGAGTTCAGTCCAGGCAGAACTGATGCTCATTTGGCATGCCTGTGATGAAAAGCAGTGAAATGGAGTGGGTGACCCCTGTGTTTGTCAGAACAGAGGCAAAATTGTAGTTTCTATTCCTTGGAATCTCTAGTATGGGAACCCCACAAGCTTAACCATGTGCTGTCTCTTGAGTGAGCCACCATAAATGACATGGGATGGATCCTCAGCCTGCATCATGGACAGGGCAGGATGTTCCTGGCAAAAACTTAGTGAAAGCAAAGTGTTTAACAAGCATCTTGTTAAACCCCGGTAAATCGATCCCATTCCAATGCCGACCATTAGCACTGCCCTTGGACATTTGGGCACAAGAAAAGGCTATGTTGAGTCCCCAGGATCCACACAATGTGGATCTTTTCATCTTGCAAGTCACCCCTAGTGTGTTCATCGTCTACTTTTGATGTTTGTCCTATATCCGAGGACGGGGCATATTGAGGCACCTGAAGCTGTAGATAGGTGTCTGCAGGCACCAATGTCCCTCTCCGGATCTTCCCCGAGGCCACCTGCCTTGATGCTGTTACCCAGTTCCCAAACCAGGGACCCCTTTGCCAGCATATTAGCCCATTCATTTTCCTTTAAAAAACGTTGCAGAGCAGTGAACAGCTCTGTGAGGAACTGTTGACATCGCTAATGTTTATGGATTAGAAAATGTTAGTTCCGTGCAAATTATACTTAATTACTGTTGTAGGATAATAATTATTTTTCATTAATAGAGCCCTAAATCTTTGAAAGCCTTAAATACTGTATATCTCATTATGTTACACAGTACAAAACCAGTGAAACCCTTTCATTAATTCATTAATGATTAGTTGAAAAAGCAATGTGACAGATTATTATACATGCTCCCGAGTACTATTAGTACACTGATATACACAGCTTAATTTAGAACTTTAATATTAGACTTTTAGTTCTTCAACCATGGAAATTGAGTAGAAAATGACTATGAAGATAAATTTTCATTTGGTATTTTTTCTTCAACCGCATTTTTCTACCATGTAGCCATTCTTTTTTTTACTATTAAAACAATAAGGGGGGGAAAAATAGCATTAACATGGAGGAGTACTTTGGGGTTTTTTTAAGCTAGGTATCATTTAGTTAATGGACCTCCAGTCAGACAAAATATCAAAATTAGCAGTGTTGTACCTTTTGAAACTGGTGAACCCTCTCTCAATCCAGCTGAGAAACCAGGCAGAACAGCCTAAGCAACTAAGTTGAGCCTTTACTTTTGTTCTTCTACACTCTCCCAGCAAAGTGCCAGGAAAAGCAGGTTAAAAATATTCATGACAGGAGGTTAAACCCACCATCTTATCATAGAGAGAAAGAGAGGAAGAGATAACACATGAGTCTTGGTCTCCCTGTGCCTTTGTAACTAGTGGAGGCAAGGGGGTATACCTGGCATGCAGTACAGCAGTCAGGAATAGGTCAGACCAATAGCACCCTAAAAGCTCCTTTATCACCCCAATAGCTTTGCCCTGCAGACCTCAGGCCCAGGCAGCTGCTTTTTTGGGTAGGAAAGATGGGACCGCACGCTGAGTGGTGAGCGCTCCCTCAGCCTGGCTCTGCTTGGTCATCCCCATGTGCATGACCAAACTGTTGAGGTGATTAGGTCTAATTGAATTGGCATTGTCACTACATGTGAATAGTAGATGAGTGAAGAAAAAGATGTACGTATTTCTGCCCGAATACACTCTTGTGGTAAACCAAGCCAAGATTAAATGCACACGCATTGGCGCTTGATTTTTGTGAACTCCGCATGAAATATGGAGTGCACCCGTAAGAGGAAATGTCTTTAAATGAAAGCACTGGAAAATGTCTGTTGGCAAAGAAGACGTTTTGCAGGAGATTCTGCTTGTTGGAGATGATTCTTTTTCTGCCTCTGAAATGGAAGGAGAAATGTATAGATCAACTCCTCTGCTTAAACAGTATTATGGGAAAGTGCACTTGGGCAACCTGAGAGGATACCAGGCATTTTCAGTTATTCCTATCCTTGTATGGTGTTTGGGAGGTGTCGTGGTTTCAGGCAAATTTACCAAAACCTGATTGACTGATGTCCCCCCCTCCCCCCTTTGGGTAAAAGAGAGGAGAGGAAGGAATTAAAGAGATTCAAGAGTTTAGAAAAAACTAAACTA
>VZRU01007005.1:128106-145483 GCA_013398155.1 Pedionomus torquatus | reverse complement strand
GCTTGGTATAATCAGGTCTTATCACTGTGAGACGAAACAGTTCTGAACAATGTGCTGTTAATTTCATAGTTTAGTTAGTTAGAAGAGGCCTAGCTAAGAAAGTAAAACTGTAAAACAGAAAATTGGTTCGTTTTACCTCAAACCAGGACAGGAGGTCTTTGGTGATTGCAGTTATACCTACTGAGTTGTACCTGCACTTAATAGAGAGCTTCAGCTTTCCAGGAATACAGGCTTTCTGTTCCACAAGAAAGTCCAACCTTTTGAAACATGCCTTGATCAGACTGCAATATAAAGTCATGGACTATTATTACACCTGTGCCAATTAAAAAAAAAAAAAAAAAAAAAAAAAAAAATATTAAAAAAAAAAAAAAAAAAAAAAAAAGACTTTTAAAAAATACTGTAACAATTTATTCAAACCTTTTCAAATACCCCACTAAAATTCTTAATGTGAAGTTGTAATGCAGGAAAGCACCTGAAAACTGAAATCAGAACTTGGTGGCTTAAACAAGTTGAAGTCAAAGTTTTGACACATAGAAGACACTGTTGATGTTATGTGCCTGGAAAAATTTTGCCGCTTCCTTGAGTCTACCATCTAATAGAAGGGTCTCCCATCAGAAATGTTGCGTATTCATGAAGTTATTCAGAGCAAGCAGTTTCACATGCCCTAATGAGCTGCGTGTGAAGACAGAAGACATGCACTTAACCAACGAACAATGTTTTTTTCCCCACCCCCCATACTCAATAGAATGCAAAATAAATTCCATTATTCGGTTCTTTTGAGGACATTAATATATGGTAAACATTATTAGTGCTTTACATTGACATCTGTCTGTGGAAAAAGGACTCAGAAATCAGTCTTACCACAGGGTGTAAATTATCACTGACCTTCTGAAAAGAGAGTCCCAGACTGCGGCTGGGAACACCAGGAGTGGGGATGTCCCTGCAGGCCAGCCAGTCTTTGAGAATCTTTTTTAAATGCTCATTGTAAATCCTGAAGATGTACAGAAAACTTCAGTTTCTGTGATCCTTTATAAACCACAGGAATATATTTAACACATTAATAAAGAGGGGGGAAAAAAGCCAAACAAACCCTAGGAACAATCCAGTTCCTGTCATCTCTCTTGATTTTTCACTTAGTAGACTTCTTTATGGATTAAAAAACTTTTTTTCTTCTTCTTCTTGTAAAGAGTGTTCATTGAAGCTTGGCCAATAGATGGTATCACCCTTTCCAAAGACTATGCTATGGGAGGCCTATGGAAGCATATCTGCTCAAGGCATTCATGCAAATTATTACTTACTGCCCTATATGCTCATAAATTAATAGCTTCTCTGTGGATGAAAAACAGAAATTAGACAACCATTAAGGTTGAACAATGTATAAAGAATATTAAATATTAATATATGAAATGAAAAAATATTGCAAGAGATATGAATAGATATGCCAGGAGCATAACAAGCCAAACCTAGGAATGTAAATAATAAAAACATGTTTTCGGCTAGATATTCTGGATGGTTTAGTATTCAAATTAAAGTTTGTTTTCCCATTCAATAAAAACAAAACAAAAAGTATTTACCGTTGTTGCCTTATTTGCATGAGAGTTCATTTTCCTCCTGTGAACAGAAACAGATCCTTAAGCAGAGGCGAATCAGGACGGAAAGGCCACTTTCTCAGCGGTGTGTTTTTCAAGGTGCATTTCAGCGAGGTGTGGATGGCAGCTCCGCACGTTCAAGAGCAAGAATACCCTTTACAGTTTTGAGTCTTATTTGAATGAATAATTGCGAAGCTACCTTGTGCATTTTAATGACTTGTGTCGGCAGCAGCTATAAAATTGAAATGGAAATCGGGCGAAGAGTTTACTTAATAGTAGGATAAGATTTTCTGTTGCTAAAGTATTGCGGCTGACTGCATGTGTCACTTGTCTCTGGCAATGACGGCTCTCGTTAGAGCCCCATAGGAGCTACAGAATCTCTCACTTCACATGGTGCAGCAGCCGTAAACAATCATGTTAAAAGGACCTGATTTCTTTGTAGATCCGTGGTCTTTTTCGGAATCCATTACACTCTGGCCACCCTCAGCTTATTTATACTAATTCTGAATTAAATACTACTGCTCTGTGCCTCCATGGGGATTATTGCAAAGGCGGTCTGTATGGATTTTGACCTTGACCGCAGATTGTTTCAGCTGGACCGGTCCTTGATTCAGCCTCCTGTTAGGTCCTTAGGAGTGACAAGTGCACCCATTATAAATATACCTTTAACGAAACGTTGGATGGAGCGGGCAGGCCTGTGCTCCCATAGGCTCAATTTTATAGACTGTCATTTAGCCATCATCACATTCGTTTCCAAGAGCTCAGGCTGGACTGTCTCACTGGGTACTTACTTTCCAAGAATGCCAGATCCACTCTTGCCTATGCTCTCAGTGTGAATCCTACCAAGATGCAACAGCATCTCACTTTTAAATTGTGTACGTAAAATTGTATGGGCTTCCCTTCAGTTAGGGTACTGAATCTGTGGGCTGTTTTGTGGGATTCATAGGAATGAGCAAACAGTAAGAAGGAATCTAGTATATTTGCAGCAGGCAGAAATTGTCCCGAAACAGTTTAATGAACATAGATATCTGAGGATTTCAGATTTAGATACTCGGTTTAATCAACACGCACATGCACATGCGCACATACACTCAGAGCACACCCTGGCTCAGAAAATGATTAATTGCTAAAGCTTTTGATTAATATCTATCCAGGAAAAATCCCAACATGCATCTTAGGCAAGAAAGCTCTTAGTTCTGCCTGCAGTTTGAAAAAAATCTGAATCCTGACTACTTTTCAATGCTGGTGGAAAAAAATGTTTCAAAACGACTGCTGTATTTTTAAAAAATACAATTAGCACACAAAGCAAGATACCAAGCTTTCTAAAGGTACATGAGAGGTAAAGTTGAGCTGCCATAGTGCTTGGGGCTCTGTCAATGTCGAGAAAATCCAAAATAACATTGTGCAACTGTACTATCGGGCATGAGGTCAATCAGGTTCAGCTCCAAAGGAGGTGGCATCTGTTACCTACCTCATGTTTTAGTAAATAGTCTGTTTTTTATGTGACAAGTGCAAACACAGATACAAATTAATGGGAAAAGAAAAGCCCCAATTGTCCATTTGTGTCACATTGCAAACTGCTTGGTGAAAAACAGCCCAGCATCATTTAATCATTCTGTTTTCCCTTTCCTTTTTCACTCATTACATTCATTACTGGTCACAAAAGACTGCTCACAAAACAGCTAGTGATTTTAATTTAATGCATCCTTTCTAAAACCTGCAGGGAAATTAAAGGAGGGAGCAACCTGGAGAGGGCTGAGGAGCAGGAGGGGGAAATGGGGCTTGGCACATCTGAAGCTTTAAATGCTAATAGTCAAACATTTCCCAAATAGATCTGAGCTGACCCTAAACACATTGGGAGGGCTTAACTCATTAGTTTGCAAATTGAGTCAAATTGACACAAGGAGTTTCCTTGCAGTGCCTTTAAATCTCTGATGGAGGCTGGTGAGTGACCTCTCAATCTGACAGGCCAACAGTTGCCAAACCATCTCAATTTCACAAAATCCAATAAAACAAACTACAGATCACCAGGGGCTGACACAGGTTTGTTTTTTTCCCCACATTATGCAAAAGGTTGTCGTCCTCACTTCCACCTAAAATTACAGGCATCGTTGGTTAAAATGGGATAAAGAAAAGCAGTAACCAGCAAATCTAATCAGGACAGGGTGAAATCTTTGGGAAACATGACAGTACTTGGTTGGGGCCATAGGAAGCCCATGGAGCACAGCTCACCTGGGGGCACTGCAAATGGCCAGTATAGGAGGCTTTGCTGATCAGATTACTCTTCCAATCCTGATCTGAAATCAATGGAAAGGCTCCCACTGACACTAGCAGGGTAAGAAGAGGGGAATATGTGCCATGATGGGAGCCAACAGGGACAGTGCCAATATGAGCATGACATGAGCATGACAGATCGCAGCTCACCACAGCTGGAGGAATGGTATTTATCTCTTGAACAAGGTGTTCACACTGGGGTCTTTGCCCAGGAGCAGGGTGTCTACACCAGGGAGCTATTGATCTGCTCAGATAGAGGTGCCTGCCTCCCCCTGAACTCCCTCAACCCATCTGATGGATCTTCAACAGCAGCTTTGGCACCCAGTTCACCCTAGGCTCCTGTACTCTCATTTGCTTCAACTCAGACATCCTGGATGGCAAACCCCACCTTTCTGCTTTGCCAGCCCCCTCTGTGAGCTGTTTGCCTCCTCTTGTAGGAGAAGATGCTGCATTCACTACTCTCCTGTTTCTGGCTAGAGATGATGTGGGAAGAAAAGCCTTGCTTCCACAGAGAAGCTCCAAAAGACCTTGATGGCTCCACTATCTTCCACTGGAAAAAGATCTTCATGGCTGAATTTGACAGCAGGTTGTCCAGGATGCATCACAGAAAAAGTGCAAGACTTCTTAGTTTTCAGAAATAATATCACAGTGATGTGGGGAAGGTGTGTGTGGGGGGGAAACAAAACAGATCACAAAAGTCTGAAAGCGCTGTTTAAATATGAATTCAAAGCAGATTTGTCCAAAGCATACAGAGTAAAAGTCCTCCAACACACTACTGCATGTATTTGCCTTAGGATGCAGTCCAGTCTATTGGTCTTGACTCAACTTCCAAGTTACTTGCCCTGGAAATTGGTCTCAGTGCTTATTTTCCTCTTTTTCATATTCAAAGTGTGGTTCTAGTGTTTTACTCCAGTTTCTCCAGAGGATTTCACGTGTATTACCACACCTTCTACTCAGTTCTGCCAGAAATGTGTCTGCTGTGATGTTCTAGTCAAGTAACTCATGAGTTACTGGTTAAATGTTCACTTGTAACCATAATCAAGGAATGAAGGCAAACAGCCTTGGGACATCAATTAAATTATGCCATTCTTTTGACAGGCTGTTCAGCAGCCTAAAGTACAAGCTGTTGAACACAATAGTGAAAAATATGTCCTTCAGAAGTATTCCTCTGCATCCTAGCACTAAGGATATGGATTTGGGAACTCATTACTGCTGGCTAGCTAAATTGTGAATGTGCCTAGCAAAGCTAGCTTGCTGTAATTGCTGCTCCCCTCGCAGTAAATTCACCCTCTCCAGACTGGCTGTTTACTCTCCTTTACTTTCTGAGCAGGAAACTCTCCTGCTGGTATCTGATGGTAAGAACTGGTGCACTGGCAGCTACTGCAGGGCAGCTGACTTACATGAAGTTTACGCCTTCTCCTCCCTCACAGTCACTTGTTTGTGTGACCATCTCATAAACCTGGAAAACTAATTTAGCAGCAAAAACAGGGGCAGTGAGTTAGGTCCCGTAGAAGACTTCAGCACTTCCATGCCCAACACCTGCCCAGCGTGAAGAGCAGAGCCCAGCTTAGGAGTCCAAAATCTCATCTCAGTGTCACCGCTGTATCCAAGACTGGGTACCACGGTTTGTCCTATTGGTATCTCAATATTGCCTTGTGAGTGACCACAAATCATTCCTTTGGTGCTGTGGCATGAACTATGTCCTCTTTAGCTTAACTATTGCTATGGTTTGATTTTGTTTTATCTATTTGCCCAGCAGAACTATTCTGCAATGCAACCTGTTTTGTTATCCTGGCTGGAGGTCCCGTTTCCTAGTAAAAATTATTTTTGTTAAATAACTGGACACAACTTACCTTTTTGAGGGGGGGGTAAGGAAAAGGGAGGGAAGGCTGTAGGAAGTGAGATGTTGAGTCTGCTCTACGTCATCGCTTATTTGCTCTTTGCCTTTTACTAATGGATGTTCTATTTCCCTTTATTCTCCTTTTATTTTTGTTGTGTTGGAGAACCTCTTTTGGTTGCCTCTTATGTCCCTTGCTAATTGGAATGTATTTTGTGTCTCAGATTTTTGATTTTATCTCTGTCATATAACCCTCAGTTTGGTGGGAGAATTTTAGCAAGGGGGTTTCCAAGAGGCTTTGCAGCTTCTCCTGCCAGTGCAGCAAACCATTGTGTTGTAAACACATCCTGGGCTGCCTGACGATTGTGGTTTATTGTGCTCCTTATACTAATTACTCTCTATAGGGAGAGAGTGTGCAGAAACATTGTGAAAAACCTTGTCTTCTCTTCCTCCAGCTTTTTGTTCCATTCTCACATCCTCGGGCACCCAGCTTTTCGCAGCTCCTCAGCATCTCGCATATTGCACAGTCCTTTTTGCCTGTCTCCTCTTCTTACAATGAATGCAGTGTCTGTTTTCTTAACCTCCCCTCCCTGCTGAAACACCTGAGGCCTCCTCTCATACTTCTTGCTCTTTTCTGCTCTGTTTCTACCGCTTCGATGCCCTTCTTGTAAAACAGCACCGGGTATAAACACACCATTTCAGGTGTGGTCTTACGCTTTTTCAGCTGCTGCCAGGCAAGAACTTTATTTCCAAGTTTAGAACTGCTCAGCTCTCATCATGGATTGTGTTCAACAGAGCAGCAGTTCTGTCGGGATCCTCATCCCGATCATCCAAGAAAAACCCTCTTGTCTGTGCAAATACTCTCAGTCACCTTTTGCTGCAATGAGGTGCCTTCTGTGCACACTTATTTCCATTCACCTTTCCAGGCTCTTTTCTGCATTTTTGGGTAAGAACTATTCACCTGGTCTTTCTGCAATAGCATCTCTCACATTGTGGCTGCTGCTGTAAGATAGAATAGTAACTATTAATCTCCTGAGTGCCCGAACTAGAAGAGTTGCCTTGCTTGCGTGGCTGAGAGCAGCTCTCTCGCTGTTTGAAAACCCACTTCTCCACATGGATAAAATGAAACCTTTGGGAAGAAGCTTTTGTATGAGCTTTTAAAATTTTAGACCTCTGAGATAAACCAAGGGCCCAGCCCTGAACTCTCTTTTTGCCATAACTCCCCACTAATTTGTCAAAAGAATAACCCATACCAAGGACACTGAATGAAACCTCATCTGTTTTTTAACGGCTGCTTCAGCTCCCTGGGAGCATTGCCCAGTCTCCTGGCCCAGCAATGTGCCTGAGCCATGGCCCGGTGCCATCCCAGGTGAGACCCGGTCATTTCTCTCCATCCTACTCTCCTCCTTTTCCCCTCCCTGGTGTGAGGAGGGGTCTCCACAGCACCCACTGCCACAAAGACCTGTTGCAGACAGGGTGTGTGGATGCCTGAAACCTTCATTTGAAGAAGGTTGAACATGAATGTCCCCACTGCAGGGGACATTTTGGGGTCCCTAGCCCAGATTACAGGATTTGGGAGCCTACAGATTTGCTTTCTGTCTCGCTGGAGAGAGATGAACTTCGTCGAGAGTTTGAGCGGTGGACTTTGGTTCACAGCCATTATTATGTTCTCCACATGAAATGTCCTGCTGAGGTAAAATATCCTGCTCTATGGTGAGAGGGATATCTGATTTTTAGTTGTTTTTACATGCGGGAGAACGCAAAGTGTGAATATAACATGCAAGACCAGCTCCTGTATTACATTATTTGTGGCAGTTATTTTAAAATCAACAAAACTTTAAAAAAGAATCTGTACACATTTAACATCTGTTATCACTTTTCTAATCCTTTAAATCCCTTAATTTACTCCAAAGTTGTTTAAATTGTTATCAACCTCTTTTGAGGGCTCTACATCTTAATCACAACCATATGACAAATATTTGATGATACAGTGTGTATTTGGCAAATACTTAGACTCAAATGATAACACCAAAATAGAGGTTTCATATGATTACAGAGACTAAGGGATTAGAAATTAGATTTAAATGGGTCCAAGGGGCAAATTCGAAGACTTCAAACATCTTTTTAAAAACAAGATGCCATGGTTTGAAAAAAAAAGATTTCTAAAATGAATTTGCTGATGATCTCTCCTCCAGAAAAATTCTATCACTTCATCAAGCTTATTTATTTATTTAAACTGCCTTTGAAGCTCTTTTATTTCAAGGAGAAAAAAAAATTAGTTCAACTGCATACATTACACAAGGGGAAAAAATAACCCCCATGTTCCCACTCAGTGGGAACTTTCTCTTTTTCTGTTTCATGAGGAGCAGAGATTTCCCCAGAGCTGCTTTTGAGTTTTGCGGTAAATTGAGCCTCCAGGTAAATCCTTCTGAGGGGGAGCAAAGCGCTGAGAAATGACACATAATGACAAAGTGGGAGTGTGATCTCCAGATTGAGGCAGTGAGCTTGAGGAGCATCCAGTGGAGCATCCACATGGTGGCTGGCCCCTGGCAGGTCCCTACAGAGTTCCAGCGCTCAGTGCAGTTGCCCACACACAGACAGGCAGTGCCATGCAAACTGTTTGGCATGCCCAACGTGTCCCTACAGGGTTGGCAGGTATGTGAGACCTCAGGAAGAGCTGTCATCTGGTGCAGCCTTGGTTGGTCAGCTGGTGCCAGGGTTATGGACTTGACCTCCCCTCAGCAGGGCTCTCCGGACTAAAGCTGATATGGCCATATCACTGCCATTTCCAGAGCTGCTCTTCTTGGAGCTGGCTTAAGCATCCCTTTACCATGCTGAAGGATGCATGACAGATTCCCAAATCAAGGAATCATTGTCCCAGGCTAGCACATTTCCTCATCTCCCTTTTTTCTAGGATGAGATAAAGTTCGATCTGAACTTGTGGGATGTTCCTTATCTCCAAGAGCTGCTGAACACTTTTAGGATCAGGTTCTGCAACAGTTTTAAGCTTTCATTCCCTGCTGTTTTTTTAAATCCCAAAGTTAGATTTCACCTAGTTTTGTGCCTGGAGCTAGCTTGCTGGAGGTTCAGATGAGCACTGGTGCCAGAAGAAGGGAGGGAAAGGAATGTACAGCCCAGGGTGGGGAGGGAGGGTGGATCACCTTGTCCTGAGCCACCCTGCAGCAGCACCCTTTGAGGATGAGGGGTGCAAAACATCCTCTAGACAATCTTTAGCATTGTGGATGCTGGAGAGGAAAGGCCTGAGTTTTTCTTCTTACTATTTGTTTTAATTTATGACACTGATCCTCAAACTAGGTCCATAACCAAACATAGAAAGCTGTGATGAGGGCTCTGCTATTCCTCTCCTACAGAGGATCCCAGCTAGGGAGAAAGTGCCAGGAAAACCTGCTGACACACGGAGGCAGAGGACACCGCTGCTTTATTCCTTCAAGAGGAGGGTTAAGCAGTCAGACAGAAACCAACCCCATGTCTTGAGGACCCTGTGGATAGGATGCAATGGGAGGCAGGAGGCCGAGGCAGGAGGACTAATCCTAGAGATGCTAAATGTGCAGGTGATGTGATAGACTTCAACGCTGATGCCTGTTCTTCCTCCTATCTGTGTGTTTCACTCTGTCACAATTAGCTCCAAAATAGTATCAGTGAGTGACTCTCATGAATCCCACAGAAATCCTTCAGAGGGTGTGGAGGGAACCCAAGGAGAGAGATGCCTAATCCCTCTATTAGAGCATACCTAATTTGAGGCAGTACAGTACACTTCCAGGTGGATTTCTACTTGGACTGGGACTAGGGGCGAGTGTGGCCTGTGCCCTTGACCCAGGTCTTCCTACCATGCTTTTTTCCACCCCAAAAGCCTGGTACTGTAGACCTCACTTGAGGGAGTTTACATACCAGCTAGGGCTTTTAATGTTGGGGTTTTTTTTCCCCATCCTTTTCTGCTTTGATCTCCTTGCACAAAACTTTGAAATGGAGAACCATCATATAATACCAAGAACAGAAGAAGTACCACTGCCTGTAGATGAAATAGCACTTACTACAACAGTCATCTGAAGGAGTGTATTTAAATTACATTTTATCAGCATAGAAACTTCTGTCTTACGAAAGGGGAAAACCAGTCTTTGCTGGGTGTGTGCTCTGAATGGGAAAGTCAGGAGTCTATGGATTCAAGAGGCTCTTTTGTTAATGCTTTGACTGATGCTTAGAATAATTTAAAAAAAGAAAAATCTCGCGAGCAGAAGGCAAGCTTTGGCTTTCACTCCCGCTCACACGTCTTCCACCATCTCCAAACAAACTCAGCCCAGGTGTCTTGGGCTACTTTTAACTTCAGAGGCAAAGTTTAAGAAACAACCTGAATTCCAAAGAGTTTGTGTTGTTAGCTACAGGAGTAAAAAAATCTTATCGGCTGTTTAAGCACTGCTGACTAATGTATATTCAAAAGCAAATCAACGCAGTCGCACCCACTCTTCAAGCATCAAGGAAACCAGATGAGACCAGTGTCTCAGAGATACGGTGTCAAAAGATATTTTTTTTTCTAGACAGTGGATGGAAGGGGAGAATTGCATTAAAATGTAATGTTTGTCAATGGCAGCGATAAAAAAAGCAAACTTCCCTGGCCATTGCTGGCTGCCGCATGCAGCAATCTGAATACATTGGTAATGTGAGGGACTGATTAGTCCTGTAAGGCTGCCTACAGGTTAGCAGGCCTCATTTCAAATCTCTGACAGCAATATGTGTCGTTTCATGCTTCATCCTCATTCCCCATGTTCAACACAAACCGGGGTCACTCTATATATGGAAATCACTGTCTTCAGGGCAAAAAAATTAAAAAAGGTGAGATTGCCGCTTTAACCTCACTGGCCTCAGAAAATATGTTTTAGTCTGATACATTATACTAGTAGGAATTATTTATCAAGAAGATACAAGCTCGATATTTCAGAAATAATGAGATGTTCTGGTTTTGCAGCTGAAATTTTATGGTCCAGAGAGCATCAGCTATGAATCCAGAGAATGAAGTAAACTCGCAATGAATGATACACAGCATGCAGCTGAAGTAAAATGGCTGTGCAAAGGGTAATATGAAAGTTATAACACAGTGCAAAGCCCACTATGTCTAAAGTGCCTTTGTTGCCAGAGACAGATGTTTCAAAGACAACGCAGGCATGAGATGCTCACAGCATCTGCTGAGAGAAGTTTTGCCCAGGAAAAGAATTGCCCGATGAGAAACTTCAGTGGGTAACCCTCAAATCCTGGAGCTTATAAGACCTACTGAAGAATTCATGGCAAGATAATTTGACAGCAGAAATGCAATGTTCAGGTACTGGTGTGGAGAAATTAGCTAGGCTGAAGCAAAAGCTAGAGATTCTGTCTCAGTATGGGGTGGATACTCACTCATTCCTTCATTTTGCTAGAACAAAAGCAGGTGTATGAGTTTGTAAGTGTCGTTTTACACCACTTACCTAGCAAATGTCCATCATTTGAATGAGACAGCGAGGGAGCTGTGTCTGAGCTCAATATACTTTTGTCTGACTTTGTTTAGTTTGATTTCTTGTCTGATCAAACAAGCTGAGCGAGGAACTTCCATTTGATCTTTTATTAGTCTTGGGTTAGGGTTCAGCAGAAGTATTTAAATGTCAAACTGAATCATTTACTGCATTAATACTGCAGTCCAAAGTAATTAATTTGTTTGACATGGCTTGTGGGGACTATGAACTCCATGTGATCTAAGGCGGACAGGAGCACAGCCTTGAAGAGCCATGGCCAGTCCTTGCAGCTGCTGACATCCCTACAAGGCCAATGTGCAGATACTTTGTAATTACCACAGGTAGCTCAGACCAGTCCCTGGGCTCAGACCAAGGACTCAGCCCTTGGAAGTGCCACGGATTCCTGCCCTTGCATCACCCAGCCCTCTCCCACACTCCCTTCCCTTTCTACTGGCATGAGCTGGGTTGCAGCTTATGATTTCCTTTTTAGTGTTTTTACGCCTGTAAAATTTAAAAAAAAAGAACCATGAAATTTCCTAGGATGAGACCTGCCACTGCTCAAGTCAGTTTTTAGCTGACAGTGCTGGGGAGCTAATCTGAAAACAGAGAAGAAACAGAGAAGGGATATACCAAAACCTGGAATCATTGCAATCTGCATCCCAGTGTCCTTAGAAAGAAACACAGTGAGTGGTTCCTGTCTTTCTTTTCCCATTTCAGGATGTTCAAGATAGTTTCCAAACAGCTCTTGGGTGCAGGAAAAGATGGTTACTTCTCCTGGAGATGGGGGAATAAGTCCATCCCTGGGTACTTGGGACTCTCTGAGCCCCCAGCAGTTTTGGGCTACTGAGTCTGCACTGCATATGCTGGAGAAGAGTTAGGAGCAGAGCTTCCCATCCAGCACATCTCCCTCCCAGCAGCAGGGTTAGCCCCATGGACCTCAGGGTAAGTTTCATCACAGGTATCTGGGGTGAGAACAGTGAAGACAGGGTGGAGGATGGAGAAGATGGTGAGAATCAATGTTGCCTGAATCCCAGACTTCATCTAGATTGCTGTCATCAGCCCCCAAAAAAAATTTAGTAAGAAGGAACTAGCTAAGAAAGGATCAGTAAATCAAATATTCTATGTTGTTTCAGCAGTAAAAGGTGTTTGGTCTGACAATTTTAACTGATCTAACCCTTCAGAAAGGCTCCTGTTTGCTGACACAGGACAGGCCCATGATACAATGCTGACAAGTAGCAGGCACTCAGTCATGTAGAAGCAATGGTGTTGCTTTGGGAACCCAGCTGTATCTCCAGAAAAGTGCAGGTCTTTAGCCCTGTGCTACTTCCTTCAGCCCATGCAGAGAGGTAGGATAGAATCATAGGATCATTAGAGTTGGAAGGGACCTTAAAGATCAATGAGTTCCAACCCCCCTGACATGGGCAGGGACACTGCCCACTAGAACAGGCTGCTCAAAGCCCTATNATCCTTCTAATCATCTTCGTGGCTCTCCGCTGGACCTGTTCCAACAGGTCCATGTCCTTTCTGTGCTGAGGACTCCAGAGCTGGACACAGTACTCCAGGTGGGGACTCACAAGTGCAGAGTAAAGGGGCAGAATCACCTCCCGTGACCTGCTGGTCACGCTGCTTTTGATGCAGCCCAGGATGTGGTTGGCTTTCTGGGCTGCCAGTGCACACTGCTGGCTCATGTGGAGCTTCTCATCCATGAACACTCCCAAGTCCTCCTCCTCAGGGCTGCTCTCCAGCCATTCTCTGCCCAACCTGTATTTGTGCCTGGGATTGCCATGTCCCAGGTGCAAGACCCTGCACTAGGCTTGGTTGAACTTCATGCCATTTGCATTAGCCCACCTCTCAAGCCTGTTCAGGTCCCTCTGGATGGCATCACCAATACACACCCAGTGTATTTCACAGCCACTAAATCCTTCACTGGAGAAAATGTGTCTGCTATGGCTAACCTTCTTATATTTTTAGGCTTTTTTATTCAAAAAATACTTAGTAGCTCTGAAGTCTGTGCAAGGATCATAAGACTGCACACAACAGGCCCAGGCCAATGTAAATGCGATGTGATATTTTGAGCCGTCTAGTTACAGTCTACATCCTGCATTAGTGCTACAGCTGCCTTCATCTAGACCATTCCTACATGTGTTCCCAGTCTCTGGCACCCATTTCTGTACTCCTGTCTTTGGACCCACTCAAAATCTACTGTGCCTCCAACCTAGGTTCCTACTCACAGAACCCTGGAAATCAGAACAGTCAGGTCTGGAGGCACAAAGGCAGCTTTTCTAAGAGGGTACAGGGTGTTGTGGCTGAGATCTTTCAAAATCTGTAGCCTCTTTTTTAAGTTTAGTTGCACCACGTGTCACCAGAGGAACACAGCTCCTTGGAGCTGTTCTGGAAGATCTTCTCATCTCGGACTGAGAGATACTGATGAATAATGATAAAGAGCATTCATAGCTTGGTCTAATGTCCAATTATTCCAAAATTCTAAAGTATAACTCAAAGTGGCTTCATGTGACTTAATCCAGGGCAAAACACCTAAAAAAGTATCTCCACTTAAATAAATAGCTTGAATAGCAGGCCAATATCATTCAACACAGGGTAGTTTTTCTAAGGGGACAGGCCACTGTAGGCCTCTCAATCATGGCAATGCACAAAATCACCCACCAGCTCTGGAAAGAAGTTTTGTTACTGCTCTGACTTTCACACCAATGACTTCTTTGAAGAATGGACATTCTTCTCAAAGAAGGGTTTCAGGTCTGTGGGTCTCCTGAGCCTGAAAGACTCGGCAAAAATTAATCTAACACAATGACAATAGAGCGCCTATTGTCCTGAACCACCCTCTTATTTCTAAACGTGTATCCTCAGTAAAGAGTTGGGACCACTTCCTGAGTAAACTGTTGTAAATTGGGCACTCAGTCTCTACATCACTTGTGACTGTATATACAGCTGGGATGCTGGGAGTGCAAGGAAGGACTGAGATTAAGTATTCCAAATGAACACCTCTGTTTCAGGTTTATCTGAACTCATTTTAGGCACCCAACAGTTCACCCAAGTCAGGAATCCAAACACTGGTGGCTTTTTTGCGCAGCCTAAGGAGAGGAGGAGAGATTTCCTGAGAGGAGATTCAACCTGTTTAGCATCCTAATGTGGCTATCTCCACTTGGTAGGTGATCTTAGGTGATGAGTGTGGGTCCCCTCCTCTGAGCAGCCTGACAGTGACTGACTTTCCATCCCTGGCCGCAGCGTGGCCTGTTTGCTTTACCAAGTGCTCTGCTCGTTGTTCAAACCCATCCAGTACTGAGCAATGCCAAGATGACACCACCTGTAAGTAGTAATGAAGCAACCACGTGGCTCTAAAAAGAAATTGCTTAATATTACGGTCACGTGTTTGTCCAGCAACAGACTAATAGTTAACACCAACAAGAAAAAGTTGATTTTGACACTGAAAGAAGAAGAAAAAACAGAAAACATGTACAAGATTGTGGCAAGAGAAGGAAAAAAGATGAGTTCATCTAAAGGTGACTGAAGGCTGTTTAAGAGCTGTTGGTTCTTTGGGTCAGACTTGCGTATTAGTTAATATATGACTGATTTTCCTTCTTCTTTATATTTCCTTCCTATTTTGGGTCCGGATGCTGTGCGACATTTCTGCAGAAAAAAATGCACTTGTGAAATGCTGATTTTCTGCAATTAGTTTCTGATTTTTCAAATCTGTCCTTCACTCCAAGGCTTTTGAGCCTCCATCAAGCAGCATTTTTGAGAGACTATGGGGGAAAAAAAATCCTTACAAAACAAAAACAGTATTTTCAGAATTCCACTCTACTGCTTTCAGACTATTTCCATCAACCCTCTTATTCATTTTGATTTATTTCCATCCATAAGCAGACTAACGCTTTTCTATGCTTTTATTGTTCTTCAAGAATAGGCCTTCTATTGGAGAAAAATAATGTCTCTACGACCACCACTTTGCTCAATGCAGATCTTCATTAATCTGCAGCCACAGTACAGGCTTTTAGCAGCAAGCACTTTTGATGGGAATTGAATTTGATACTGCATTATGGTTGTAGGGCTTCTCACAATAGACTGTGTTCTTTTCTGTGTCTGTGCACAATCAGAGAGACCCAATTAAATAATTTGGTGCAATAATGGAGAACAAAAGAGTATGAGGGCTTAAAGTGAGGGCTTCAGCATTTGTATTCTCCCTTTTCTGTATCATGTTAATTAATTTGCCTGAAAACCAAAAGAAAGAACATAATGTGAAAAGCATAGCTCATCTACAACATGGAGGCACTTTAAATGCAGATACCATACCAAATCAACACATAACAAAAGAACATTCTTTGCATTTCCATAAGAAAAAAAAAAAAATAAAATAAAGTTGCCAGCTAATGTTGAGTGGTCCTGGCTGTAGTCACTGGAAATACTACTAGCTATCTGGGGGGGGAAAAACAACTATTTAGGATGGGATAATACTTTGTGCCCCTGTGATAACATCTACAAATAAATACACAGTTTTGAAGCCTAATTGGTGGGTAGAAAATTATTGGACTAGACAGAGATCTCAATCTTTCTGGGCCTTTAGCATTTATATATTCATTTATTTTCTGGGCTCAATCCTCATTTACTCTTCCCATAAATTAGCTTAAAGCAGACACTTTCCCAGAAGTCCAGCCCCTGCTCCACTGTTTGGTTTAGAAACTCCAACGGTATCGCAATGGGCACTAGGGCGGTCTCTGCTCCACCATCACCACAGTCTGCAGCTGAGTTTATCTAGCAGAAAAGATCCATTTACCCTCTCCTGAAATAAATAGTGTGGCCCAGCAGTCACGCAGTCCTTACTCGCTCCTCAGAGCCTGGAAGTTGAGTTTAGCGAGCTGAGATTATTTGCAGCTCGGATCAGAGGAGCTGCGCCGTGCTCTGCGGTGCTGTCATCTCTGCAGTCCCCCGGCAAAGGTGAGCTTTCTGAAGGGGATGGCTGAGGTTTGTAAAACTGGCAGTTACCCATTTTTCCTGTAATAAATCATTTAAGCTATTAATTGTTTGAAGTCTTAAAAGATGGTAAACCCAAGAATTATTTTATCGTCTCTTGTTCATTAACAAGTAGAAAAAGAATCTTTGCAGAGCTATGATCCGATTGCTTTCCTTACTCTTACCTGTTAAATACAACTTTAGGGATATCAGGGTGAACAATTTAACTAAAGGTTATGAATCTTATTTCACAGTATGGTAGCAAAAAACATCACATCTGGGTGATGATCACAATATAATGACAAATTGGGACTTCAGTCTGGTTTAGAAATTTACACAACTATGTCTATTTAAAATAGAAAGATAGATGTCTTAGCAAGCGACAACTAGTTTCTTTCTAGCTGGAAAAGCTAGAAAGCTTCTCAGCATCAGCCCTGTCATACCCCTCCACCTCCACAGAAAGCCATTTAGTTTGGGTTTTGAGCTATATAGCCCTGTTGTATCTCCTCCACTTCCAGAGAAAGCCATTCAGTTTTGGGGTTGTGCTATACAGCAGCTTCATAACTGCAGTCGTCAGGCTACCTGCATATTACACATCCTATTAAAAGTACTGAAAATGATCATCACATCACCTCTCATCAAGGTGTTTTACATACCTTCGCTGCTACGGTGCCGTGCTTCCCAGCAGAGATGTCTTTTTATATCAACATTCCTCCTGAGTATTACTTGTGTTGACAAGTTACTACAATGAGATCTGGGTGGGAGGATCTGGAGGTATCACAAATGGCTAAGATATTTGTGGCTTTTAATCATTGCAATTATCTGTGCATTTCCAAACAATTTTTTTTTTTTTTTTAGAAGCTAGGGGTCTTATATTCCTCCCTCCTCCTTAAACTTATTAAATATATGACAACAACAGTGTGCTGCTTTGTTAATAGCCATTGGTTCTTGAGATCAACTTTTCCAGGAAGCATCACCACCCACCACCAGCAATCCTGGATCAGCTACAGCACAGGAGGTTGCAGCCCTACTTATCAGCCTGTTTGGTAGTTACGTGTGAGCTATCATGACAAGTACTGTTCATCTCGGTAGGTCTTTAGCCCATAATTAAAATATATGAGGCTTACAGTTGTTATGTTTCTACTTCCAGCACAGAGCCATGAAAACAGAATGTCCTCCTTGGATCTTAGTAAGTTACTTCTGATCCAACGTAA
>VZRU01007005.1:97542-111946 GCA_013398155.1 Pedionomus torquatus | reverse complement strand
AGGCAATCAAAAGAGTTCTAACTGTTGGTTTACTGGCGGCAGTAGAAGTAGCATGATTTCAAGGAGCATATGCATTTTCCTTTCGGAAGCTCCCTTTCAGGGCTGAGATCAATTCACCAGTGATTTGCTTCTCTGAGAAGCTGAATTAGAAGCTGACACCCTTTTCCAAAGCCAATCCTAATATTTCAAAGATGAGAAGGACTGAAGAAGTGAGGGAAACCTACAGGAGGTGCCAAAGACTGATATGCATACGTAGGTAAAGAAAGGTAACCATATTTGATTTAGGGAACAAAGGTTGGGCGACAAAGCAAAATAAATCAATTTCTGATGGTTTTAGGAAGAAGAAGGTCAAGTGCTTGAACAGTATTAATCACTTGTCATGCCTGAGATCTGTCCTGATGTGAATGTGAAGACATTGATCTTACTAAGTGACATTTATCTATGTAAAAACAGAAATTAAGTCCTGTGTATAACATGGGATAGTGCATTAGTGTGCTTGCAGAGTCCACTGAGTATATTAACATCATGCACTAATGGTATATAGTGCAATGTAATGGAGAATGATGTTGCATAGTCTCCTTACACTGATTATGTCAGGCAGCGTGCGTGTGTTGAGAAGGTCCCTTCCTGAGCAGATCTGCAGTACTAATAGGGTAGGGAGAAAAAATCCTGCAAAGCACCTTGACCTGCTGCACACAGAACCTGGGCTTTCCAGCTCTTAGTTCAGTTACCTCCCAGGAACTAGACAGTGCTGGGTAGGAGATCTGCATATCAGTCACATAACCGTTTTATCATCTATTTTCTTATCTTAGAAATACAACAAGAATGCAAGAATATCCAAGCCAGATGCTGACTTCATTTACAGCTAGGGAGAAAAGGGGAGTCACACCTTCATAAATGTCTCTATTTCCTCATTTCTTTCTCCAAAGAGAAATGCTATCACGTACTAATCTTCAGGAGAGGTTACTAGATGCGGTTTGTAAACCCCCTTAAAAATATATGTACACTATATAAATGTATATATAAAAGTATATATATGTGATGCTTTAAAACATCACTGCGAATGATTTTTCATTCCACTGTTGAAAGGCAGTGTCACACATTATAAGAGATTTGATTAGAAAGGATTGTAATCTCCATGTGATCTTTCTCTCCATTTCTACCTATTTGCAACTGGTGAGGAAGAAAGAGAAACTCTGGGATGGCTGTAATTTACTTTGCAGTCTGCTGTGCCCTATAAAGTTGTTCTGGGAGGAGAAATACTAACTCCTGAGGATGCCGCTTTACCGAAATATTGATGTGTGCTTTTCATAAGAGCTTCGATAGCTGATGGCATTTTCCTTGGCTACCAGCAGTCATTGTTTCCCTCAGAAAGAAGCAGTGTCAGATAATTTCACCCCCTGCTTTCTCTTTGGTTGCACGGTGGCCAGAAACAGGAATTAGAGACCCCCAAACCAAGCGGAGGCCAGGGCTCTGAATGGAGCAGCTCTGTCTGAATCTCATGCTAATGAGATCAGGAAGGGAGGAAATGTTGAACTCCAACCCTGGGCTGCCAAGCAGCTCGCCCCAGCCTCCGCGGAGGGCAGAGGCAGCTGGGGGCAGGGAGGCTCCCGAGGTACCGGGAAGGGGGGATGAGGATGCTACTCAGCTGGCAGAAAAGGGAGCAAGAGTTTTGCCTTATCTTAATAGCTCCTTTTGTTCAGAAATCACAGTAGCAGCCCTTATTTGCAAACTTGAATGACTATAATGTTCTCTGAGCTCTTGCACAGGTGCTAGGCGCTGGTGGTTTTTCTCCCTGCCAGTACAATAACTGTTTCTTTTTCTTTTTTCTTTTTTTCTTTTTTTTTTTCCCAGGGCTGCAGGAAGGAACTGGAAAGGCTCATCAAGACAGAAGTGCTGGCTGCACATTTGGGCGAAGTGCTGACTGGCTTTTGTTGCTGCGTACGTGGTACTGCCATCCCTGAGCCCAGCGATGATGACCTAGAAGGTGATATGACAATGAATGTTTCTTTTGGAGAAGGTGTCAACTATTGTAGAAGCTCACACATTTGTAATGAGACTAACTGGTTCCAGCAGATAATTGCCTGGCAGTCTCTCTTGATAGCTGGGTAGATAAACAGTATTTCTTCCCTTCCTTCAAAAGGGGAGGAAAACAAGGCCTTCAGCATCTGCAGGCATGAAGTAAAACAGGAGTAAATCATTGGGAACTTAAGAAAAATAGACACACCATTGTTGAGCCATTTTTCTGAGAAGTTGTACCCAGTGAGGAGCTGTCTTACTGAATTTTAATGGGTTTATACCACCTCAGAGCAACTTTGCTGACTTGCTTGCTTTGAGAATCTGGCATTGGACTGTTTCAGTCTTCAGTAAAGGTCGCCTGCCAAATGTGATGTTTTCTTTCCCTTTTTTTTTTTTCTTTCTTTTTTTCCCCCCTCCAGTTGTGGTTTACAGCTTGCCTGAGTCCACAAGAGGAGGTGATTGATGTTGCCATATGGTGGCTATTGAACGTAATACTGTCCAGTTCGTGGATAACACCCTCTACTTCTTAAAGCTCTGCTGCCCTCCAAGTTCAGTAGATGCTGAGGGACTGTAAAAACTGAATAGGCTGAATATCTGAGAATGAAGAGAGACTTATGAAATGCCTATAAAGTACTTACCTCTTCAAATGGGCTAAGATCATATTACATGCTTGTGGATTAACAGTTTGAGGAACCTCAAAGCATATGGCTTTGTAATGTACGGATGTTTCTACATAGACTTTTTTTCTCTCTCTGTGTTAACCTCTGCTGTAATTTATGAGATGGAGCAGTCCACCACATGTGATTCAGGATGAAGTAAATAAGTCCATCATTAGAAAAATTTGAAACTAAGTGTACCATCATACATTCCCTCTTGTTAAAATTTCTAGAAAGCTAGAAAGATGCTTGGGGCAAAAGAAATCCTCATTGTTAATGAGCACATAAATAAGGGAGAAGGACTCAGTATATCCTTACATCTATCGCTGTCACTAGTAACCTTCTGGTGCAAGATGTTTCCCTCTCTGTGCATCAGGCTGTCATCATAATAACAATTCTCAAGTATTTCCATTGTGATAAATTCAGATGCACTTGACTAGTATTGAGCACCTGTTGTGCTGCAAACATATACATAAATTTATTTGCTGGTGTTATCCATTATGGATTATACATCCTTTACTTAAATATTTTAAGTTGTACTGTTACTCTGTGCTTGTAATACAGATTATTGAAAGAGCCTTTTTTTTTCTTTTTTTGCTCTGGAACCATTAAAGAAAACCTCATTTCTGTTAATTTTTTTTCCATCAGATTTTTCTTCTGGAAAAATTGTCAACAAGCTAACAATTTTCTTATTAGAGAAACCAGGGAGCCAAATCTATTTCCTTATGCTTAATGTAAATGTGGGAGATATATAATGATTCATAACTTTTCCAAACCAAGTTATAATATGTAGTTACAAGAAAAGTGACCGAAATATAACTGAAAAGTAACTCTGTTAAAGAAAAGTATTCAGGAAGAGTGGGAGATATTTTCCCCATTTTCTTTGCAAGAAAGACGAGAATGTAAGGTACTTGGCCAAATGACCCATGGTGGTTTTAGTTCATACTTTATAATTTTAAACTCTCAGGATCTGGAAGACTAAATTCAATCTTTTTTCCTGCTCAAAGTTTTGAGTCAATGCTTTTCACAAGGATGACTCAGTACTTCAATTTATGAACTATGGAGTGGGTTTCCCTCCTTCAAAATGATTTAAATAATTATTCAGGCAAGATATGGACCCCCAGTGACCTCTCTTCATCTGAGCTAAGAGGCACTGTGTGTGGGATCTCCCTTGCAACTCCCACCACAGTTAATCAACTGGAAAAAAGCTTAACCAGTCATCAAGCGTGCAAGGAGGACTCTATGATGGATGAATTAGTAGGGATCTTGGAAACAAAAAAAATCAATTACTTTTACAGCCTTAATTGGGATCTGGTTATGATGCTGGAATGTAAAGGACTGTCTACTGGAGTATTTTATGTTCATCTGACCATGCAAACCCAGAGACCATGGTGTAGCAGGACCCTGCCTTTAGTGCCAGACTGAACGGTGGCCCAGCAAAGCATCCATCCTGCCCACTACCTGGCGTCTGTCTCCACCGGGTGCCGGTGCCATGGGCAGCAGCAGCTGCAGGACGCTTTGCACATAGCTGTGGTATATATGGGAATGAATGGTAACCAGGGTTGCTGCTGCTGTTTTTATTTTGGCTAGTTGGCAGGCATCTCACTATTCTTTAGCTTTTGAATTAGGATGATGTAAGAGGTCCAGGCGCTATGCTAAACACTCCACTACAAGGTTTATCAGAAAAGGCTGTTGGTCTTGAGAGAGTCACCCAGAACTGCAGAGAATTGGGAACAAATTTCCTGGGTAGTCAATGAGTTCATGGGCTGAACTTACGGGTTAGTTCCTAATCCTCCATGACTCTGGGTGACAGGCTTTCTTCAAGCAGAAAGAATCTGCCTCTATCTGTGGGAAGGCAACTGGCTGCCTGCTTTGCACACACGTGTTTGCACCCCTGAAGGCCGTGTAATGCACACTCGCAGCCATGCACAACCTTCCTCTCCGGGCTGCCTCTCCCAGGAGTCTCTAGCGCCCGTTGTTAAATCCATATGCTTGAGCCTGTCAGGCAGATACATCACCCTCGTATGACCCTGGCTATTTGTAAAGCAGGAGGAGGAAGCTTGTTTGGGTGAGTGTATCGGAAACAGAGGAGCTTGAGTGCTGGTTGTTATTAACATACCACACTGAAAACGCACTGCCTTAAGCCCTCCGAGATACCAGCTCTGTCACAGTGGTTGATAACTCCCTTTCTCTGAGGTCGTTCCCCAGGTTCTCACACTGACTTCCTGCATGACTTCAGTTGTTAAATGTCTGTATCGTTTGCTAAGAGTTTTCAGGAGCTTTTGAAAATATAAAACTTGATAACTCATGCAGGGCCAAATTCAAAACACATTAAGGTCAGTGAAATTCTTCCTACCACTACCTGGTCACTGAGGCAGAAGTGGTCCCTCCCCCAGTTTAGAAGCCTCACCTCCTACCCTTGAGGGTGGCTCTAGTTAGCTTGTGTCACATCACCTCACCTCAGCCTACGTCCTCTTTTGGCCCAGCCTCACCACAGCAGTGCTTAATTTTGTTTGCCCAGGACTTTCAGTCGTCTTGTGTGCCGGCCATCAGCCCCGTCTCCCCTGTTGTTCGCCTGCCGGTGTGCAGGGCTGTGCGCCGCGGATGGTGTTCCTCGGGAGATTAATGATGTGCCGAACAATGCGTTGCAGTTGATACCCTCTTGAACTCTGACACCTGACACTGGACACCTTCAGCCGTAAGAGCCAAGGGTTGAGCGAGTGAGCAAATCCCAGATAGATACTGATTTCCCTTGAAACATCTGAGGACAGTAACACTTCTTTCGGTGTATTTGTCACAGGTAGCTTTGCTTTTAGTAGTTTTCGCAAAAACTCTGGAGAAAGTGGTGGTTTTATGGCTATACAATTCTTAGAAAAATTATTTTGAACGCTGTCAGTCTGTGCCTCTGGCCTCTCTCTCTTAGAGGTGGGAGGAGAAGCAGGTAATTAAAGTATTTGTATTACAGTTTGTCGCAACTCTAGTTGAAAATACAGACAGAAGCACTGGTTTAAGTTTATCTTTTAGCAAGGGCTCCCCACGTCAGCATGTCAGCTGCCCCGCTTGAGGACGTGCCTTGAAGTAGTTATCAATGCCCTGAGACAGAGCGAGGACATGCGTTAAAGTAGCCATCGACGCCGGGAGACAGAGAGGCTCAAGGCGTTCGCCCCCGCTCAAGTGGCCTCGTGTGTTTTCCCTTCCTTCCCTCTCCCCCTCTCCCCTGGCTGGCCCTCCCCTTTCGGCAGCCCGTTGCCCTTTCGTGACACGCACCCCGGCGGTCGGGAAGGCGCTGGGTATTGTTAGCGCTGCTCCCTACAGTAGATTGGCAGCCAGGAGTGCCGGGGAATGACAGGTCCCATAATGCCCCCTCATCGCGAAGATGGAGAGCGTCACCTCTGTAACATTCCCCGCTTTCATTAGCCTGAATGCAATTGTGCTAGGTTTAATTTTTGGAGTGTTTGCAGTTTTTCCAGCAAATAGCTGTTTGAACACAGTGTCCCCATTATATCACCACAGTCAAAGAGAGGAAAGATAAAGGCATTGTGCAAAGTTTCTGTGGCTTTGCAGACAAGGATTTATGTACTGGAGAACTCTCATCTGGCAGTCAATTTGCCTTTGTCTTTCAAAGTAGTGGAAGTATCAAGGGAGTATGCCCGAGAGTTTTATTTGCTATTTACCAGATTACTGAAGTATTGGGCATCTTTAGATCTGTTGTGAAGAAAAATGCTTTCAAAACGATTTTGCAAACTTCTGCTGAGGCTGAGGAGAGAGGCGAGTGAAACCCTTGAAATGCTGCCCTTTGAACTGCTAGAGGGGTGCATGATTGAGGAGAGGACTTGAGACTGTACAGTCTCATGAGTTTGAAATGTGACTTGTCATAACGGTCTGTCCAGCAGAAAAAAAAAATAAAAAAAGGAAAAAGCCACTATATGCTTTAGAGGAATAACCATGTTAGTGAAAACAGACCTCTGGAAAATTATAGTCCCTGCTTAGCTTATAAAAGCATAAACTGAGTTTTAAAAAAATCAACATTTTCTGAACAGGCAAGGGTGAGATTCATTTATAGTTACACTAGTTTGCAGCTCAGCTTACAACAAGCAAGAAATACTGCAGTTAAAGGGACTGGTCCTGGCTAACATTTTCCTCCTCAGTCTTACCCTAATGTTTGATTCTGACTGACACAGCTAAAACTGTAGTGAAGGCAGAGCCTGTAAGACCAGGCTTTATTGTCTGAAAGCAGAACTGAATGGTATTCATCCAACACTCTTGAAGGTGGGTGAGAGCTGAGGGGAAAGCTTCTTACAAAAATGTGTGATTTAGCATTAAAATCAACTACTGTACTGGAGAGCCTGCATTATAAATACCTTGGCCACTCCACATGATCCTAGATTTGTCGAATGGTTGGCTTTGTTAAAATGATAATTAGCTGAAATAAGTCATAAAATGAGCTGATCCACATGATGTTGCAGGAACAAATCAGAACAGAATCTGTTGATGAAAAAAAGGCCTTCATACCAGAATAAAATAAGACCCACTGATTTAGGGTTATCAATAGGGACCAGTAAATACACTGGAATGTCTAACTAGCTTGAAACCCTACCAGTGCCTGAAGCCAACATTTATGAAGTTCCAAAAAAAATACCTACCTGAATGCCTGGCATCCATAAAGTTCTTGTAATTTCTGATTCCAGGTAAAATATTATGTGAAAGGCCACTTCTGTGGCTAGCCTTAATAAATGCATGAGCTGTGAAGTATCTCCTTAAAACAATGCTCATCTCCCATGGAAGACTTGAGACTACCCTTCTGCTGTCTTTTTGTTTTCTCATGCCAGGGAGAGTTTCTTGCCCTGTTCTTATACAGGTATAGGTGGCATCTGTGTTCATTTCTGAAGAGCTGGTTTCTGGCCAGACTGCTAAGCTAGTTTCAGGCCCCAATCCACAATTCAGAATATGACCCCTTTTAATATATAGTTTAAGAGATTTTCCTTTGCCCAAATGGGCCCTCCTTAGTGTAATGTGAACCTTTCTCTTCCTAGTGCCAGCAAGGAACAGCTCAATGTCCTGCTGTAGAAAAGGGCAATGGTCCTGTTGGGAAGAGAACCTTTTTGATCCACCCCAAACTCCGTTTCGGCAAGACATGAAACAGACACCATGAAGTCATGCCAAAGGCCAGTATTGTGCCAGTGCCACCACTACTCTGGTCATGCACAAGGTTCTGATGGTTGTTTCTATCGAACTGAGAGATCCTTTCTTCTGGGAAATGAATAGATGGGAGAACATTGACCCCACCTGCTGCCATATGTGGCTGGGGGAGTTCTGCTACAGCACACAGAGTGTTTTTGGCTAGATCAGCACAGCAGTCACTGATCCAAGCTACAAGACTCTGCAAAACATGAGCAGAAGGTCTAAAAGGGACAAGGAAATGAACCAAGCCTTTAAGGTACTGGTCTGAGGCTCAGGAAACATGGGAGATCTATTCCTGCCTGGGTGACAGATCTTCATTGTTGATTTAGCCCCAGCATTACACCATCTCTCTGTAGATCCTTGTCTATCTTCTGCTCATGTTGCCCCTATATTTTCTCTCTTTAGTATGTATGTGCCATGGGCCACTGATTACATCTCTCTTGATGGTTGTACAGGGCTTGGTGCTGTGGTAGACCACTGGATACTCCCAGTAACAGCAAATAATAAACCCAACTGTGATAGGTTATTTGGCATGTGATTTTTAAGGAGAGAGACATGTAATAGAGATTCTAAAAATACCTCATCTCATTCTTTATAAACTCTGCAGTATCGCTGATAATAACTCTCCTCTTCCAGAGAGCACTCTCACTTCTCCTCAGCACCCTATTCTCAGGACATTCTCATAATAATGGCAATGATTTTTCATTGATATGAAAGAAGATGCAATTATTGTCCTGTTTTTGCATATTTTGGACCAAAAATTTTAACAATCCATGATCAGGGCTGAGCTACATCTATGGTGTAAGGTAATTAATACTGCAGAATTCTCCTCTCCCTGGGCCTTGGTTGCCCAAAATTCTTCCTGGAAAAATGTGGTGCTTTGACAAAATTAAACTGAGAATTTATAGTATAGACACGTTTGCAAAAACATAGATATCTGACACTAAACTTGTATTTCTCATTCCAAAACTTCATAACAAAAATAATTAAATTAATCTGCTATAAATAACTGGGTTGAAAACTACTTGACTTTGGCTACAATACAAAGAAAGTTATTCCAGGGAACTTAGATATATATATAGCCATATATACACATTTGTGTCATGAATGTATAAAAAGTGCTTTCTGTGATAGATTCAGAAATGCAAGGAATATTACACAGATGGAGAGGCAGTTTTATTCTTTCTGGAGCAAATTTAAGGCAGTCTGGATTTCCTCTCCTCCTCTGTTTAGAAACAACACCAACAAAAGAGGTTCAAGACGATCTATCATAAACTTCAGCTATTGGTCTGCCTTCTCTCTGGATTTGACCCAGGTTGAACATATCTCACATAATCATTTCAAGAGCTTGCACCCTGGTGTATCCAAAGGGATGTTCCCTATATCAGCCCCAGAAGTGAACAAATACATTGTTTATGCTTAACTTTCAGCCTATATGTAACTGCTTTGCTGAATAAGGCTTTGCCCAAGCATGTGCATTTCTGAAGCAAGGGCTCAGTCTCATCTAATTAGTGGACCTTTAGATAAAAGCAACAGAAACAACAGAGGCCTTCCTTGCCTCGTCCCTGAGACCTCACCCTGATTATGTAGGAAAGAATAGGATTTATTCCACCAGAATCAAAAGCTGTGTTTGCATGAGCATGTGCAACATGTGCCCATGGCACTAGGCACGCAGTGATCTCAGTGCCCTGGGCACTGGACTCTGGGCTTGGACCCTTGTAAGATCAAACCTCACATATGGAGAGCTGGCTATGGAACCATTGTATTTATGACTTGCTTTCAGTTTATGGTGATTCACAGTGACAATTATCAGTCTTCACCGTTTCTACAGTCTTTTCCCCAAACCCTTCTTTGGTTTTTTGATTATTTTTGTTTTGATGTTAGCTTTTGTTATTTGTTTTATGTTGCAGATATAGCTCTTTGGGACATACATACACTGTCCTCTTAACTCTTTGGTGTACCACAATCCATGTCTGGGCTAATTTCCCCTACAGGGAGGTCTGGTCCTGCTGCAAACAGCAGGTACTAGCATTGTGCTGTGAATTACTCAATGCTGTTAGTGGCTGTCTCAGTCAGCAGCAACATAGCGCCTGATCTCCAAGGCCTGATACTTATGTGAGCCCTTGGTGGCTCTGCAGAGGGCAGATGGAGCCAGGAGTGCAGCTGCAAGTGGAGCTCTTTTGTGGTTAAGGCCAGGTTGGATGGGGCTTTGGGCAACCTGGTCTAATGGAGGGTGTCCCTGCACATTGAAGGGGGATTGGAACTAGTTGGTCTTTAAGGTGCCTTCTAATTCTTACCATTCAATGATTCTAATTTTGCATGGTTTCAGCCACAGAAATACAAGCCCAGCTGCAGAGCACAACCAGGGGAGTCAGAAAGTTACACTCCCTTCTTTGCTTTTCCATGGATCTGGAGAGGGAGCACAAACCATCTCCTCTGTTTCCACAGAGCACTTTCCTGATCCCACACAGCCAAAGCCATGCTTAATGAAGGGGAACAAGCCAGACCTCTTTCCACCTGGAAAAATCACCGTGCTGCTCTCTGTGCACAGGAGAAAGCAAGAGGAACTATCCATCTGCTCCTCACAATAAGCTCACCCTGATAAATGTGCAATATGGAAGCCTGACCTACAAACTTCTCAGGGTCCTTTGCAGCAGTCAGCAGGCATGAAAAAGCACATGTCCTGCTGCTGACATCCTGAGGAGCTTTGCCTTGGAAGGGAAGGAGGATGAACATGCTACCTCTTGGGTTTGCCTTCCTCGAAAGGAAAAAATATGTGGTGCTAGTTGGTGGACCAGCCAGATCTGGAAGGCCATATGCTGGTTTTGGCTCACTGAAGAAAGCCAGCATCTGGTTTGTCTCTGTTTCAAAGTTAAAATTTCTTAAATGGAGCCAAATATTTTAAATAATATTAATAATTTTATTTCCTGAATATTAACTACAGTATAGAGTGAAATGACTGCTGTACCTGCCATAAAGGGCTTTTAGGGCTGGTGAGCTGCTCAGTCTCTCTGTCAGCGTTTACACAGTCATGCAAGCCAACTATTCACTGCATGGCACACGATTTCAACTATGCATTGACTGCTTAATTAAAAGTACTGCTTTTAAAAGAGCAATAAGTTTTGGGATAGTTTTTAGTAACCGCTATGATAATCTCTGTACTAAAATGCAGTGTCCTAAAAAGTAACAAAAATGGATGAAATGCATACAAACTCAATAAAATACTAGTTTAAAATTCACAACAGAGTATGTCATTGTGTCGGGATGCACACAAACACTGTCCAGAACTATTGGGGGGGGAGGAAAAAAAACTCAAAAACATGTTTTTGTGGAGCCAATACTCAATGCCAATTTCCACTAATTATCTGGCATTCTCTTTTTTTTATGTGGGTGGGAGCTTTTGTGCAACCTTTTCAGGCTTCTCTTGCGTTGGTGAGCACCCTAAGTTTCAAGCTACTTGAATTTCTCTGAAGGGTGTGGTGTGTGTGTAATATTTGGAAGGTGAATAGAAGACCCAGTGGGATGCCGGTGTTTATCTCACAGAGGGCATCTCAGGCAATCATCTTCTCCAAAACGTCTTCAAGATCCCCTTTCACTCTGCAGTGCCAGAGTAGTGTGGTTAGCCTAAGCCATCCTAATAATGAGAGCAGTACTCAAAACAGTTTACCTCAGAACACGGAAGTTTTGTGATTTTCCCATTTACAAATGAGAAACTGAGATGCACACGGGTCAGGGCATAAATGTTTAAATATGGATTTATTAAATAAAGATTCAATGGTTAGGTTGATTGCTTACAGATTTCTCCACATCACCTGTACTGAGAGTTTGATGCAGACCTTTAACCCTGCAGACCATCCTAAGCACACGGCATTGAGCCGTCCATTGATGGCAACAACAGGAGATGGAGGAGGGACGTTTCTACCAGATTTGATTCCAGAGAGGATTGTCCTGCGTGAAGGCTCCAGGTTCAGAAATAATGTCCTACAGCAGAAGCACATAGAGAGGCAGCTGTCTCTCTCTGACTGTGAAGAAGTGGCCTTGTAGAGCAGCCGTTGTTCCATACCTTTCTCCCCGAAATTTGCGACTGACTGGGTCTGGCGACGCTCTTCTGAATTTTCTGGCTTTTCTGATTCTTGTTCATGGGTTCCTTTTTCTCCCTATGTATTATTAGACAGTCAGCTCTCAATTACCCATGGGTGGTTTATCCAGGTGGCTGATAAACCACGTGTGTTGGGATGCAGAGCCAGTTCAGATTGAGCCAACCTTATTAACTCTTATGTAGTGTTGCCAGGATTCAGGAAAGGAGAAGTCACCTCTGTACAAGGAAGAGCCCAGTCTGTGGTACCTGACCTCGCTTTAGGTACCTACATTTGCAATTGCCATGTGAGTTGCCCGAGGCTGCAGAGCAAATCGGTGTCACAGCCTGCATTCAGACCTCCTGCCCCAGGGCCCAGGAAATATGAGCGAGAATCTCCCACGCTACCTGGAAACTCCATGTGGCATGGGATTCAGGTGGATTCAGTTGCTGCTATTGTTGCTACACTATGATTGTGATTTGAGAAATTTAGGGGGAAAAAAAAAGAAGGCTTTTTACCTTATTTTCTCTCTGTTTTCCCATTTCCTATGTTCTATTTCTCTTTGAAGGACAGGAAGCTTGAATCGATCCAAAGCAAAATACCAATTTAAAATATCACTCAGACATGCAGGCCAGAGCAGATGCTGACTACTCACAGAGCAATTGCATCTGGATACATTTAATATTATGTCCTCACATTTTTACGCTCAGTTTTTACGCTTGTCAGCAGATCACTTATTTCCCAAATGTGGTATTTCTGGATTGGACCTGACAGTTGCGGCACAGTGCATGAAATCTACTTTGGGAGCATGGGATGCTTAAGCCATGTGACCCACAAGTTAGCATCATGGGGCGATATATGGGAAAAAAATATGCACAAAATGGAGAGCTTTCACATTACATAGCCAGGGAAAGCATAGGTCTGTTTTTATCAATGAGTGTCTGGGTTGCTTTCTGCCTGGATGGCTTAGAAATTTCCCATTTCATCTCAGTGCCCAATGGTGACCTCAGTGTTTTCAAGAAGAACAGAACAAATAGCTGATAGAAAAAGGAGTTAAAGTAGCCTTACTGAACAAATAAATTGGCAAGTGTATCTAATAATTGCATGGGTTCAGCATTTTTCTGCGATAAATGAGTAAACTTTAAATGTATCTCTGAGATGTGCTATCACAGGCATTGCCATGGGCAAGTTTTATCCAATGATGAAACAGCAAGGCCTTGTGAGATAAAGATGATAGAAGGGGTACTATCAGGTGGCAGCTGGGTAATTACAACTCTCTATTTGGGCTCTGTAGTGATGCTGCATGTGATAAGTGGAGAATAATGAAGAAAAAGGAGTAGTGATAATACAGGAGCTAAATGGTAGAAAATAGCCTATCATAGCCCACAGCCCTCTGAGTGCCTATGGGGACTTTGAACTATCTTCTTCAGTTTTCAACCACAGAAAAAATACTCTCTCTTTCTTCTTCCTTTGCTAAATTTATGTCTGGTGGGACAAAAGGGAAAACTGAAAGGAAATCAAGGGTATGTGAAGAGAATATGACCTTTGCAAATAACGCTGAAGGTCACTGTGTAATTATTCTAAAATAAAAGTATCCTGTAATCTTGTCTGTACCCACAAAAGATGTAAGACCATTTTTTAATGTGATTCTGAACAATTTTGTTGGGGATCATGGTTTATGAAAGGTCAGCTAAAGTATTTCTAATTATATCTTGTCTAGCTCTTTGCTCAGAAGAACACAAATGCCAGTTGTTATGATAGAGTCAAATTGATTAAAGCAAGAGACTGTCAAAAGACAAACTCATCACACATAAACAAAAATACTATGTCCTGAGTCAAGACTGGCTTTTGTAGCTTTTAAACAAAACACAGGAGGGAAAAATACCCTGCAGCTGGTCACTGAAATTTTAACCCCAATTTGTTTCTTTTTATTTTTTCCCTACAGATAGTAATACCTACTGTAGCTCCTGGTGAATTTGGCACGGTTTGCCAGCTAACTGGGTGACTATCTCAGGGTTTTTTATTATTCCCCTGGGTAAGATAATAGTTCCATGACACTTCTTTCCCTTGGGAGTCTGGTATCTAAACGCCACTTACACTGGATGTGATATCCAAGCTTAGTATTGAGGTCAACACGCTGGAGGGAAGGGATGCCATCCAGAGGGACCTGGACAGGTTTGAGAGGTGGGCTAATGCAAATGGCATGAAGTTCAACCAAGCCAAGTGCAGGGTCCTGCACCTGGGATGTGACAACCCCAGGCACAAATACAGGTTGGGCAGAGAATGGCTGGAGAGCAGCCCTGAGGAGAAGGACTTGGGAGTGCTCATGGATGAGAAGCTCAACATGAGCCAGCAGTGTGTGCTGGCAGCCCAGAAAGCCAACCACATCCTGGGCTGCATCAAAAGAAGCGTGACCAGCAGGTCACGGGAGGTGATTCTGCCCCTCCACTCTGCACTTGTGAGACCCCACCT
>VZRU01007005.1:54646-97404 GCA_013398155.1 Pedionomus torquatus | reverse complement strand
GTGTTCAAGGTCAGGCTGGATGGGGCTTTGAGCAACCTGCTCTAAGTGGGAGATGTCCCTGTCCATGGAAGTGGGGTTGGAACTCATTGATCTTTAAGGTCCCTTCCAACTCTTGCCATTTTATGATTCTATGATTCAGATTCTCTGATTCTTTGATAACGCAGATGCGCACATGTATGCATTCTTACATGAAAGAATTGCATGTTTTTTAATACTTGGCTAAACAGCTAAAGTAAGAAGTTACTGTGCATCATATGCTTGTGTCTTTTTTCTTCTTTGGACACAGATTCTTCATCACCATGGATTTGATATAATGAGACATCTCATGTCACAGAAAGTGTTGGTTGCATCAGCACCTAGCTACGCTATGGAGCCAGTGTCTTAGGAACAGAAAGATTCAAAAGGAGGCATTTCTTGGTATAGCAAATAGTGATGTTCATTGGTCTAGACATTAGTGAACCCACTAGCAAAACCAATGAAATTTTACATAGTGCCTGGATTTGGGAGGCTTGTAGCTTGTTAGTAAAACCCCAATAAACCTACTCAGTTTTAAGGAAAAATAGTGAACTGAACTCTTGTTCTCATCATGACAGAACCTGACTGGAAGTGCAACAAAAGCATTTATGCATTACAGAAATGAATGGCGTGTAATAAAATATTTACAGCTGAACAGAATAGTTGTTTATAGGCTGAAATGTCACAACTGAATAAACAAAGAAATTCATATAGATATAAAAAATGTCTTATAAAGTATCTACATGGTTGTAATGTTTTCCATTATAAGATTAAATTATTATGTCCATTCCAAAGTTTTAAAATTTCAAATGATTACTATGTAATCATAGGTACTGAGATGACTCACACCAAGTCCAATCCTTCCTCTGATTTAAGATAAAGGTCCTGGTAAAAAATAGATATATATCACAAGTTAAAAGTTCACAGTAGAAAGAATTATTAGACCAGTTCAGTCAGCAAGTGTAGTTTCTCATTATTGACTGACTTCTACTCCCCTGGAGTAATGCAGTTTTGTCATTGACTCAGGAGGCCTTATTTATGTACAGCCCAGTCAGTGCTTTGGCCATGCAAGTGGGACACAACTTTGATCATTTGGCTCTGCAGTGGTACCCACATGGTGAGATTCCCTAGGAGAGGATTCATCTCACCTGCCTTTTCGCATCTAAAAATTAGACATCTAAACCTGAGTTGGCCATCCTGCTGCTTTTTTTTTTTTTTTTTTTTTTTTTTTCGTGAACAAGNTTTTTTTTTTTTTTTTTTTTTCAGGCAACAGGCAGAAATTGGCGCCTTTAGAAAGCAAATTATACGACCTGTGTCAGACATCCACCTTAAGGAGGGATCAATCACCCGCTGGAAATATCTATTTCTCCTGACTTAAATACAAAGAGAGCCTGAAGTGACTGGCTTAAACATTTAACTTTTAGATAACCAAAGACAGGTAAAACAAATTGCATCCTGACTTTAAAGGAGATTTGTGTCCAGTGTGATCAAGACAGGTCTCTATATTTGGACATTTCTCCCATTTTAAATCATACTAAGTGCTTCCCAAACCACAGTGATGAATAACTTTATTGTCATTCATCCCCGCCAGTCTGGCTTGCATTTCACTCATCTTTGGCTACACAAAGATTACACAGAGCTTTTCAGGTAGCTGTGATGACTCAGACAGCCCCCTGCTCCTTCTCCTAAACCCTAGGATGGTTTGAGTTGGAAGGGATCTTAAAGACCATCTAGTTCCAGCCCCCTCCTGCAACGAGCAGGGACATCTTTAACTAGATCAGGTTTCTCAGAGCCCCATCCACTTGACGTTGAATGTTTCCATGGGTGGGACATCTACCACCTCTCTGGGCAACCTTCACCACCACCAATTACAAGAAATTGTAAAAAAATTCTTCCTTATAAAGTTGGTAAATCTACCCTCTTTGAGTTTAAAACCATTACCCCTTGTCCTGTCATAACAGGCCCTGCTAGAAAGTTTGTCCCTGTCTTATAAGCCCCCTCTAAGTACTGAAAGGCTGCAATAACGTCTTCCCAGAGCCTTCAGTTCTCCAGGCTGAATAAGCCAACTCTCGGCCTGTCCTCATAGGAGATATGTTGCACCCCTCTGATCATTTCTGTGGCCCTCCTCTCAACCTACTCCAACAGGTTCATGTCTTTCCTTTGTCTATGCTTTTCCTTTCCATTTGTGTGATCACACAGAGAAGCAGACCAGGACACTGCCCTAGCTGAAAAGTGACTAGGGGAAAAAAAATATGGCTTATATGACCATACAAACAACTGTATTGAAAAAATGGAATAAATACCAGAAGAACATCATCAAAGCTAGAGCCTGCTCCACTATATACCTTTCCTCTCTGTCATCCAACTAAAATCCTTATCAAGACTTAACTGTCTTGCTTGTGTCCCAGTAGTTTGTTCCTCATCACCCACACCTACGCTGCTCTTCCTCTCCTGTCTGCCCAGCAAACATGGTCCCTCGGGATGGTCTCCCTCAATCCACTCCCTCTTTAAACAATCTACTTTATTCGAGGGACAGCAGAAAATACCCGAGAAAGAATCAAGGGGTGGTTCCTAGTCCTATAGCTCACGCCCTGAAAATTCAGGGGTTTAAAAGAAAACCCACCCAACGGAATGAAGCTTGTATTGTTTAGGGAAACCATTTAATTTTAGGTAATCTGTTTCAAGGCTTAACATCAATTTTGCCCTAACATTGCCTGCTGAAATAGTGTACAGAACAAAACTTGGCACCTTCTTGACCCAGCAAGAAATGAGCCTTTCAGCTCAAATCAAGACTGAATTTTCAAAGTGGATTTCCCAGTTGTCCTCCCTGGTTGGGCTTTGGTCCACTTGGTTCACATCACACCTCGGCATGCATCAGCTGGATTCCTGTTTGGTGAACATAACCCAGAAGACGTGCTCCAGAAGTGCTCCTGCTGCAAGATTCCTGTCCCAAGATTCAGTCCCTGGGCCTGGGCTAGTCCAGGTTCAACCCTTCTGAAACACAGTGTGGGTGTGGGATCCTCAGCACTAACTGTTTTACCCTATAAATCTGCTCCTACTGGTCCAAATGACTTTGCCAGTTGAGATAAATCCTATAAATTACCCAATGTGATAAAAATAATTTCTCCCTATTTCATACTTGCCCTCCTCCCAAGACCTAGAAACAAAGTCAGAAACCAACTGTTACTTATGCAACCTGAAAGAGAAAACAGCCTTTGAGGCAGATGACCAAGTATCAAGTTATAGCTTTGCCATCCTGGAATAGGCACAGTCAAAAATCAGGACTTTTCCCTGGCTGTTTGCAGTCTTAGATTATACTCCTAGTCATTGATTTCNTGGGAGCTTGATACGGTTTTGTATATACTGTATACTCCCTTTTTCCTAATTTCCCTTTTTATTATATTACTTATATTTTCATTAAAGTAGTTTAGTTTGTTCTAAACTCTTGAATCTCTTTAACTCCTTCCTCTCCTCTCTGACCAAAAGGGGGGAGGGGGGAACATCTGTCACTCAGGTTTTGGTGAATTTAGCTGAAACCACGACAATCCATTATACAACACTTTTACACCTGCATATAGCTGTTTATAGATACGAAATTCTATGCTTATACCTTTGCTCTGTACTGCTTCCTGATTTCTTTTTTCCTTACCAGTTTCCTTTTACCTCTTGAAATTACAAGGCCTATATCAGGGAAATGAAGTCCAAAATTTTCATAATTTTTAAGTGTATTCATAAAGGCAGGGAATAATCTGTTCTCCGTGTACCTGGCAGATAGGCCAAGACTTGATGAGCTTAAATTTCTGCAAAAAGGGATTTAGGGTAGTCATTAGGAAAAACTTTCTAGTTAAGCCTTGGAATAGATTGCCTAGGGAGGCTGTAGGATCTCTATCACTGGTGTTTTTTTCAAGAACAGGTTAGACAAGTGTCTGTCAGGAATGTCATAGGTATAGTTTATCTTGCCTTGAGGAGTCTATGACCTCTCAAAGTCCCTTCCAGCCTTTTTCTTCCAGTTTTCCAAGGTATTCTGAACACTTTATTTATCTCTATCAGTATATCTCAGTTTTTCTATACAAAGTTTATCTAGGATTGATATTTGAAAATTCATAATCCTCTGAGACTGCCAATCACTCAGAAGTATGTCTTGTTTATACACTGATGCTTGACTCTACTGCAAACACTGGTAATCAACTATTGACTCCAGCTGGAATACTGTCTATCATATTTTGCCCTGTTCCCAGTTCTCCTGATAAAGTGTCATCCATATTTGTAAATCTGACTTATCACTGAACTTGCATTTCAAGTGTTAGTTGGAAAAACCTGATGATAACACCGTTCAGACTAACTAGCTTACTTGTACCACCAGCTTTTGAAACTTTCCTTTTGGTCAACAGAAAATACTTTATTATCCAGTGGTTCTCTAACACAGACTCATGTAAAATATCAAAACATATTTTCCTCTTAAATGTTTAAGTGACTGGGTGACATTTTGCACCCAAAAAAAAATCACATTAATGTAGCACTGCAGACAGAACAATGTTCATTAGCAACACAAACACCTGAAACATGGGGAAAAAAAAAACAAACAGAAAGTGATTGGGCTTTTACACTGACATTTTGTTGTGCTATGGTGGCCTTCTCTTACCCATTTCCAGGTGCTGATGCACCTGGCTTTCCTTCTTATTTCTCTCTCCTTCCCATTTCCTTCCTGGCTACTGTTCCTTGTCAGACTGTTTGGTCTTACCTTCAGCAATGCCTGAGTTCATGCCCATGAACTTGGCAGCAGCCTGATTTGAGAGACAGGGAAAGCTGCCCAAAGCCACCTGTTGAGAATGCAGCCCTCCACTGGAAATGTGGAGATATGGGGCACTAAAGAGCTTCTGTTCCATACAGCACTAACTGAGCAGTTAACCAAAAGCCACCATCCTTGTGTTGTGTCCAGCTCTTATGGCTGACTGAATTCAAGGGTTTCTCCCAAGTCAAAACTTCTGGTTATGCTGTGCTATGTGATAGGATAGGACTCAATGAGGAGAGCTGCTCTCCACATCTCTGAGAGATATCTCCTATCTTGTTTGAAAGCTAATATACCCTCCAACTCTGCTGAAGCTATTTTAGTTAAGCTACAACAACTCAATTGGCTAAATCCTTACTAGTGATATGTGGTTAGAGATCACCCGGAGCTGATACTGGGACTGTGGATCTTGTCCTTAAGAAACTTTAAGGTCTTTATTATTTTCTCAGAAATGTCAGTAGAAAACATAATAATAGCAAAAGATGGGCAGGGAGTGAATTTTCAGCAATGACATCAATTCAAATGTGCACCAAAACACAGTGGCCTGACAGAGATAAATGACAGAAAACCAACTCTCCCACAAAAATTCTCATTCTTGCTGTACAACAGGCAATTATTTCACTTAATCAAATTTTCAATTAAGCTGCCTTACAGTGTCAGGAAGCCACAAAGTCATTTAATAGACAGCAGTTAGTCCGAGCTGAAAAGGAAATATTTAAGCTGAACTGATCCTGATGGGATTTCCCAAGCTCAGGAAATTCTCACATAAAGGACATTCTGAAAAAGAAATCAGCTGGCTTTAGAAAGACCAAACTTGTAAAAAATTTTTCTAGGTTTGAAATCTTGAGCTGAAATCAGCACATTGCTGGCTTCTTCTGCAATGGATATATTTTGCACACTTACAGATAGGTAGAGCTTCAATAAATGCTATCTAGAAATGGATTCCCTTTATTATGTTAGGATATAAATCTGGGAAACACCTAGGATTTTTCTCAGAAATGTTGCTCTGTATTGGACAGAATAGAGGTGTCCATGTCATTACATAGTAAAGGCTACTTGAATTACACATTTTTTTGAAGAGTGGAAATGAAAGCAAACAGATTGCCTTTCGAAATGCTCGCTTTACAATTGTTGCCCTACAATAGATATTCAGTTCATGAATATCAGAATGAATTCAGAGAGAAATTCAGGTTTCTAAACATAAAGCCATTTTAGGTGGCCCCTTTGGTACACTGCCCAGCCTCCAGCTCCACCCTGGCAGACTCTGCTTCCTCTAGGTCCTGCCTGCATCTGCCAGATCCATAAGGATGTTTTGGATACCTTCAGATGTTTTCAGTGGCAGTAGGTGTTTATATCTAGGCTCTTGAATTGCATCCTTGATTTGTATATGCTCCAGTTTCCTGTCCGTGAAAATTATAAAATCAGCCTTGTTTTTCCTAGCCTCAGCCCGTGCCAGTATTTGTGGAGCTGACACCAACGTTTGGAGGTCTGAGAATGCCAAAGACACTTCCAGTGCAAAAACCTCATTAATTCAGTTGAAGTCTGTGCACAGAACTTGTCATGAGATCCTTACTGTCTGCCTCTTCTGCTTTTTGTGGACAGCTAATTCCCTTCCTTAAAGCATCTTTCATAGCTTGATCATGAGGTACATAGTCTGGCCCTGCACCATGGCAATCCCTGCTGACATCTCGTCTAGAGAAGCTGCAAATTCCCCGGAAGAAGGGCTTTACCCTACTACATGTCCACACAGGGGTGTTTGCTGCAGGCCATGGCCTTGGCTAGAGCCTCTCTTCATTCAGTAACAGGACTAAATTGTACCAGCTTTCACTCATTAATTACACATTTAAGGTGGTTGTGTAGAATAGCACCATTTGCCAATAATATAAAGCTATTCTCTGCTTGACATCCAAACAAGTAGAAAATTCTTCTAGGAGTTTATTTTCTCATTCTGTAAAGAATTTCAATACGGTATCTTTCATTTCAAAAAAGTCGATCTTCTCCTTATTTAAAGGCGTTAAGTAGTCCCTCATTCTGGTGGCTGCTTTTCAGATGCTTCAGGCTCTCTGATCAGCAGAGATTGAGAATATCACCCATTGTCCTTCTTTGGAGCTGGGATTTGTGACAGCCCATGGTAAATGCCCTGGAACAGAAAAATACTCTACAGATAATTTAACTGCACCAAATTATTTTGGAAAGTGTTTATTTAAGAGAACTCTGCACTTCAGTGATACGCTTATTGATTTGATATAAAGAGAAAGTATTAATTTTCTGGTTGTATTATTTTATCATGTTAGCATTCTAATGAGTTTTACTTTTTGTTGCATGGGGAATTTATTCTCAAAACAAATGTATTAGGTGCTCAATTTGAATTGATTTTATTGGATTTCTGTTTGTATATTTCCCTCCAGCTGAATTCCATTTGATACCTCTATCTTTTTCATTTAAATATTTCCCTGTGTAGGAGCTGACCGCTAGGAAGGCCTATAGCATCAGGATACCATTTATAAACATTTCTCCATAGTAATTAGCTCAATCACTGTAGGATGCTGGCAAAAAGTTCGTATGCCTCCAGACCCGATTTCTCGACATTTTGAGTATTTACCATTTCTTGTGCAAGCTGGGATCAAGGTGGGGCAAAAGCCAAACTATCTTGAAATGGAGGAGCCCCCCCCCAAACCAAGACCCACTGCACAGGCCTGCTCAGTGGTCTCATATTAGTGACATCCCATCGATGGGAGTTCAGAAAGAGTTTCAAGCCCTCTACCTCACACTTACCAGTAAAATGAGTAAATCTCAGCCAACAAAGCAGCCAGTCCTGGCACATGGTTGGTGGCAGCAGAGGCTGCTGAGAGGAGTCCTAGTTCCAGCCAGTGCTGCTGGGATCTTGGGAACAAACTTGAAAATCACAGGCCTCTGGATGACTTTGAACTAAGAAACAGCGAAGCTATGAATGGCTGTGGAAAAAGTAAAACAGATTAAACGCACCAGTGGAAAGACACGTATTGTACAAAGTTACTGTTTTTTCACAGTGCCAGAGCCATTTTTCCCCTGAAATTGAGATCTCAACCACTGAAATATCAAGGAATTTCTAAATGGTTTTGTTTCTTTTAATACTTTGTCTTTGGAGAGGTCCTTGAGCTCAAAGTGTGAGAAATTTGGGATACTACAGCAAATGGCACCAGCCACTCATCTCCTGACAGTAGGCTCTGGATAACTTAGGCCTTATCTGAAGTTCCTGAAGTCAAGAATATGACTCAGATATACCTACATGTGTTTCAATCACTTCCCTAATTACAAAGTAGATAATCTCTAACTGTTAGCATTCTCAGGGGAAAAGTTAATTTACCTGCCAATCAGTTTGTAGATTAACTTTCCAACTTCGTCATGGCCTTATCCTGTGGAATACTTCTACTATTCCACGACTAAAAAAGTTTAATGTTCACAACCTCATTGTCAAGTGAACCTCTCCACTCTGCAGTGAATGTATTGCATTAAGCTCATAAGGCAGCTTTAATAATACATTGCATATATGTATTCTCTGGTTCCCATCACTGTAGCACTGGTATCCATACAGAGCAGCCCAGGTTACATCTTTTCCTCCTGCACATGTTCTCATAATAACTGAACTGTAAATAGGCTCCAGTTGAGGTCATTAGGAGTGAAGTAATCTCCAGGACTCTTTCATGTGCAGGCCTGGATGGAGAAAGGAGTCTCGAACCATGGGTTATGTACGGTCATGATGAACATGGCTTGGGTATTCATCCTGTTTTTTGCTGAAGACAGAGACTTCTGTAGTTCTGCAAACATTACCTGATCTTGTAAATATGTATGTAGATGTTCCCAAGCAAAACCTCCTTATTAATAAGTCTTAACTAGGAATTACTCTATGAGAGGTCTCCAGACACTGGACATCTAAATATATTTATTTAGCTAATTGCTATGAATTTTTAAAAGATTGTTAGTACCACCACTGCTTTCAGCTGAGCTGTGCTGAGTGCATGATGGGGCAGGCTAGATCAGCAGCTGAAATATGAAATGCATACATACAGATGAATTTGTGCTCACAAACATAAGCAAAATTTCTGATCCAACTTCAGCAGTGGCTCTTATGAGCAAACAATCTCAAATGTGGAGTTTGTTCAAAATCAGAACCTCTTAGTTCTTTGGTGTCCTTCCCATTTTATTCAACGGGAATAAAAACTTGCTTAAGGGGACTGGGGATGTTCTGAGGGTTGATTGGTCAAAGTTTATGAGGAGTTAGAGCACACACAGTGTTTAGAGAACTGGTGACATTTACAGCACAGTATGTGTATGGAATTTGTAGTGTGCTTGTGCAGCTAATTAGGAGGATAGCAAGGGAAGAACCTGCACAAGTGTGACCTTATGTAGGAGATGGGAATTTGGAGATGATGGAGAAACCTACAATCAAATACAGCAAACTCTGTGGTCCTGAGAATTACGTGCTCACAGAAATTTGTCTGAAAATGACAAATCTGGGTCCCTAGATTTAGATATTTAAATCTACTCATGTGCATTTAGATTCCATTGCCAAAATGTACTATTAGATCATATAATTTGATCTGCAGTATATTAAAGCTATTACTTCATCACCCAATTAATTCTGTATGGAGCCAATAACTTCTGTTTGATGAAAGGATAATTTGTGTTTGACTAATGCATAACTTCAAGCAGAATATCTGGTCTTGATCTGACAATAGCTGGAGACAGAAAATCTATTGCATGGTAGTTAGTTTGTATGGTTAATCCCACTCACTGTTAGGAAAAAAAAAAAAAAAAGGGTATCTGACTTCTGTCCTGGACTGACTTAGCTTCAGTTTGCAACCACAGTTTCATTCTCTACTAAATTCAAGATCAGTGCTCAGTGTTTTCTCCCAGGAAAGGAATTTGTGTACTCCAATCAAATCCCTTCTCAATTTTCTTTCTGATAAAATAAAGATATATTGTTTTTCTGTTCTTAAATCACTTACTGCAATTCTTTCATCACTTTCTCAATTTTTTCAATGTTTTTTGAAAAAATACCAAATTCCATATCCTAGCTGTTGTCTTGACAGAACGACATATATGCAAGTGCTGTCACCCTTGTACTCCTATTCATTTCTTCTATGTATGGCCAGGATGTGTCCTTCGTGGTAGAGCATTGCACTGGGAGGGGTTGTTGAATTCCTAGTCTGCTAAAACCACTCTTTGTAGTTTACCATCGGCTACTAATTTTTCTGTTTGGTTTATATTTAGCAAGTCAAAAGAAGCAGCTCCTTTTCCTGAAGTATTTGCTTCCTTGTTCTAGGCCTGACCATTCTACTTCCTTGGCCTTCCAATAGCCTACAGAGGGACATGGGCTTTCCTAGACCTGCTCTATCCCATATTGCCACTCAAGAATCCAAACAGCAGGTTCAATTTTCCTCATTAATGTCATTCCTAGGTAATGTAGAGCTCTCCACGGCTAAAGCTTTTCTACTTTACCTAGGAGGACTTCCTGCTTCCCAGGCTTGAGTTTCTCTTGGATGTACCCTCACTGGGCACCATGTGAGCCTACACACAGAACAATAGCCTCCCACTGCCATCCCTCTGGTGTCTACCACATGAGCTGGGCTGTCCTGGCTGGAGCCTACGTGTACCTACACAGTCCTACAAGCAAACTCATGATCTCAAAGAGCACATCAGAAGACAAAGAGAGCTATCATCCATCCAGGTAGCCCAAATGTATAAGTTAGAAAGCAGTAAGTTTCAAAAGAAGATGTCTGCTACATAATAAACTCTTTAAACAAAAAAGCCAAACCAATAAAAACAATATTTAGTCTTGGAAGTCACAGTGAGGAGAGAGAGAAGGCAAGAGTAAAACAGAGGACTGAATATGGCATTGAATTCTGTGAGGATTACAAACTGGCAAAGACGAAATACCTGAAGCTGAAATCTATGCTAGGAGTAACAAACTACGGATAAGCCACAGACAGGAATTATATGAGGAACAGAGGCTGCTGTTAGCCAAGGGGAAATGTGTGAGGAGCTAAAGGGAAGAATTATATTTGTTCTGAGGAGGGAGAACATGGACAGTCAAACACACAAAGACTGATGGCAGTAGAGGCTGAGAAGAGAGACGACAGCCTGGCCATACGAACTGTTCCCACTGTTCTCAGCTTACACCAGTGAGTCCTTAGGGAAAGAGACCTTATATCTCCTGCAATTTCAGAAAACTCTGCATCTGCCTCTAAGCCCTATGGCTCAGGTAGTAACTTTGCTCTAACAGATCCACAAAACAAGAAGTAGCAGCTATGTCAAGGCATTTTTCATCAGGAAGTTAAACTGGCAGCTGAACTGGCCCCTCATACACTCCTAAACTCAGTGCTAAGGAGAACTTAAGGCGAATACAAGGGATTCACCAAGAAAATATCATATTTGACAACTAAATTTATTTTTCTTAACCGATCACTGGTGTTAAAGAAAAATGGGTACTGTATTGTCTACGTAGCTTACACAGCCAGTGAAGCATGTCAATATTTGACTCTCACACTGGTCAGTGTAGGCAAGCAATTTAGTTATACTGCTGAGAGAGAGAGATGGTGAAAGCCAAAAATCACTGTCAAAGCGAGCAAGTCCCTGGGAGAAGACAGGGAGGATCTCGTTCAGCAAAGCAGTAACATTTTAGAAGCTCACAAAAGCTTGTGATACTGGTCAAATGCCAGGAATCACATGTTAAGCAGGTTAAAGAATGGACTGGCTCACCAGCTGCAAAGGTTTCATATTGGATCAATGTGCTCCAAAGTGGGCTAATGCCTGCTGGTGAGGGAGCACCAATACACCAGATTGCCTTTCTAGTGCCTGAGGGTACCACCACCAGCTAATGCTCAGCCCCAGCAGAGGGAAAGCAAGAGATCCTTGCCTGCATCAGTAATAGGACTTCTTGTTGCTTTGTTTTGTTTTCTGAAAACCCACAGTGTAATAGTATCCCCAAACTACCAGATGATTATCGGAAGTTTAAGATATATACAATTTGTCTCCTTGGAGTACTTCACAATATTAGCTTTAGGTTTCAGAGTGTTGAGTGTTAAATTACTCATCACAAACAAAAGAACTACTGCAGGATAGGTGTTGATAATAATGCCTGATAGCTGTGCATAATGTTTTGATTGGCAGAAGGTAGTCTGACTACCACAGGAAGCAATTGGCCAGAGGATCTTGTCGAGGCATAAATAGTCAAAAAGCAAGAATTGTACATGAGAGAAAAATTTGCAAAGAGAAATGTAGAGCTCTGGCCACTAATTCCTTACCAAATTAAGAAGAGCTTTTTCCTCCCCAATCAATTTGTCTCCTATCTAATGTGAAGAGAAATACGGGACTCTGAAGGCAGAGACAGATACATGTATGCAAAACACTGGTGCTTTAAGAAGTTTTTTCCCTATGGTCATCAGAAGGTGAATGGGAATTTATGCTGGTGAACAACTTTTCATTAAGGTAAAATATGAAATAAACCAGGAATACAGGACAGAGTGGAAGAGACAGAAACCGTAATAATACTCAAGGAAATGCACCCTATGTCAAACTGAAAAACAAAACCCAAACCCCAAACCATTATGTCCTTAGTTGGGTCATGAAGGCACTGACATGGCATGATTAGTGGGACAAGGGACCAAGACAACCAGCATTTCACAGAAAGTATTTTCCAGCAGACAAGGAAGTTCTTGTCAAAGGAAAAGGTGAAAAAGGCCCTTCTCCTACCTTCATTCAGCTCCTGGTCTGAAGTCCCCTTTCCCTTAAAGTCCAGACCAAAAGGAGAGCTGAATATTCTGTTCTCTTTGGGAATAGAAGAAAACATATGAGACACTTTGCTATGTAGGGAGCCAAGAGAATTAAAAAAATATGCATAACATGGCTGTTTCCTACTGTCAACAAGGGAAGAAATTCTGTTGAGAGAGGGCTGATGCCAAACATTTTTCAACGCTTGATATGTCAGCGAGGTTCTGGCAGGTGTCCTTAGGAAAACAGAGCACTCGTCTGAGCATGTTCAATTGCCCCTTGGGAAACACTGTTTTCTCAGACTGTGTGAAGCACATGGTGTATTTTCACTAGAAAATACAACTTCTTTTTTCAGAGTAGATAGACCCCTGAGATTTACCCAATGGAGGTCCTGATGTGGAAAAAACCCAAACCAAACCAAAATCAAAAAAACCCCAACCAACCAACTAAAAAAAAAAAACAAACCCAAAACCAAAACAAAACAAATAAAACCCCCAACCCCCCTAAAAAAACCTCAAAACAATAATAAGAGAACACAACTTTAATGGTCTGAGAAGCTTTAGAGAAAAATCAGTGCTTCTGCGCTAAACATAAACAAAACATAGACTCTGTGGAAGGGAAATTACCTACTGCAGCTGGTCACAGTACAGCACAGTGTGGCACAGGCTGTCACATCTTCTCTGGCAGGAAAGAGAGGGACACAAGGACTGGACTGTGAAGGGAACACCTATGTGGTATGGGTGTGTGATCAGCACCTGGGAGAAATAGTGTGCAAAGACAGCTAAGGAATATGGCATACAGTTCACAGATTATTATAAAGAGAAACTGAAAGAGTTAAAATGAGTCCATGTTATGGAGTAAAGACTTCTGAGGGTGAGCTCAAACTAAGTGGTCTCCAGACACTTTCAAGAAGGTCTGTGCAGAGATCTCCTGCACCATCACAGCCAAGACTGGGGTTTACGCATCCCACTTGCTAACAAGTGGAGTGTTAATATACTCAAGAAGAGCAGGAGGAGCATCAGACTTTAAGTGTGGGTGTTAAAACGTTTCAGGGTTTTATTTATGGGAGGCCAAGGTTAGCCGAAATTACCATAAACCACGTTTTGCCACTGCCAAAAGGAACCTGTCAACTTTCCCACCTCCACCCGTAAGAACAGAGAGATTATTTTTCCAGCTACAAGTGTATCATTTACAAATTAAATATAACTGAAGAGATATTTGATGGTTCACCCACAATCTTGATGGCATCTGACAAAAAGGCAGGAGAGGAAAGTCCATTTAGATTATATGTCTGGCAACTTGAATTTTTACACAGAAACCCCTAGAATGTTTTGGGTTTAGTTGACAGCTTATTAATTAATCTTAATTAATTCCATGGATTAATTCAGACCAGCAATATAGTCCCAGCCCTTATTGTCAATATAAGAAAGACCTCTAAGAACTGCAAAAATTCAGTGGTCATGAATACAAGGAATTTGCAGGGAAGTTCAGGTTTAGACAGGTGACTGCTGGTCCCACTTATCCTGAACCTTAACAGACATCTAATAATAGTGCATCTCGTTAAAGAAATAAAATCATGGAATCATACTCCGATCTGCATTTTGGTCTGTTAGGCACCAAGATAGAACCAAGAAAAGATGAGGCTGCCTGCTGGGAACACCTGAAGTTAGCAGAAAATTTAAAACAAAAGTGTGGGCATGGTTACAAAGCAACAGCAAGAAACACATCTGACTGTAGTTATAGAAGGAGAAAAATTAAACAAAAATAGTCAAGTTCACAGTCCTGAGAGCTCTTAGTGCTCTTTGTGAGAATGACAGTGCAATCATTTATTCTCAAACTCATTGTGTTGAGCCTTGAGGTCAAAACAGGTGTCTCAGTGTTGATGGAAGGCAGAGACGTTGCAGGGTGCTGAATTGCCTATTTTTCCCAGAGAAGTCCAAAACTGGAAGCATCCGCATCATCTTGCAATTCCTGATTCCTAAAAGTAAAAAGTTTAGGACAAATGAACTTTCAGTTGACCAGAAACACAAGGAAGACTGTTTGCAAGGATATCACAGGGACTCACATTACAAACTGATTAAGAGATTTGTCATAAGTATTTTGGATTCTGATGGTTATTGCTAATTTCTGATGGCCTTAAGTTTAATTGGGAAAGGAAAATGAGGGCAGTGTATCTCCAAGAAAGTACAGTTAGAGCTGGTTTAAGCTGGTTTTTACATTCTTCAGTGATTCACATTGTGTGAGGTTGATCAAACTAAGACTCAGGCATTGAGTGTAGCAGACCTCTGTCAGATTCTCTGGCTCAGCCATTGCTCAGAAGAGGTACGTTTCTCCAATGGCAGACAGAAGCAGGGTTACAGTTTTCTCTTCTTTAACATTGTCTGTATCAGCTGCCCAAACTTTGCATCTTTGGAGAACTTGCTGCAGGGCACACAATGGTTTTTCAGCAGAGACAGCATCTTCTCTCTGTTACATTTCTTCTACAGAGAGACTCAGCTCGCCCAAGTTTTTCTATTGTAGCTCTCTCAACACAAAAATTCTCATGGACTCCTTAGGGATCTTTCTTTCATTTTCTTTAACATTACATCCATTTAGATGGAATTAATTCTGGTTGTATTCTTTCTTCTCTCATTCTATTTCTAGATTAGTTTTGAATGGTCGCAGGTTATTAATTATCACAAGCTAGAGCTTTGCCACAGTTACATCTCTGGCTGCTTTACTTCAGTAGCTCATTAATTTTTTTAAACCATTCTTCAAAAATTTTAATGGCCTTTTTTGTCTCTTGAATAATACCAGTTTGGACCTTACCTTTGCCTTCCTTCTCCTTTTGCATCTTATCTTCCCAGTCCCTCAGTCAGTGACTGTCAACCTGCATCCTAAGTGAAACTCCAAAAGTTAGTCCCAATCTAGTCTGCAAAGGATGTCCTTGATGGTAATAACAGCGTTGCTGCCCTGGATATTATGTTGTGATATTGAAAGCGCTGGCTCCAAAGCAAGTCGGGGTACATTAGGTCTGCAACCCAGCTCTCCTGTTTTACAGGCAAGGGCTCCAACCTTTGGGCTGTGCAACGAAGCAAAAGTGGCACCGCACACACCCTCCCACAGGGATCAGCCATGCCCTGTGGGGTACCTACTTTCAGGTGGTGTGAGACCCAGCAGCTCTCCCATCTGCCCCCACCAGTTCCAGGAGGAACCCGTGGCTGGTTGCAGTCTTGAGCCTTCCTTTGACCACAGTTTTGTGGGTTTTTTTCTCCCTGAAAGAAAAACCTATTTTGTAGTTATAAAATGTTTTTCAGGAAAAATAATAGAAAATATAGTTTTAATTAACATCTAAATATTTCTCATCATGTCAGTTGTGATTAACGTTGCTGTGGGAAGATTCATGCCCCTGAAGACTCCACTGCCCTCAATTTCAGAAATTTGTACAGGCGACAAATCTGGTGTACTGCACTCCTACTGCTTTCACAAATAATCTAATAATGGTATATACTATCCATGTATTCTCTAGCTGAAAAGAGAGAATGAAATCTGAAACTCAATGCTAGAATTATGAAATTAAATATTGCTGAAATTCAGTCTTTTTCAAAACTGACATTTGTGTGGCATATCAAAAATATTTGATATCGCCCTGAACTGAAACAATAACAAATTCTCAGATGTCGGCATTTCTCACAAAAATGATATTCCATATCTCAGCAGGTTTTGTCCAACAAGACTTTCTCAGCACTGTTCCCAAGGCTTTTCCTTCTTAAAAGATACCACTAATACCTCCACAGAAACATTCACTTATTTTTCTGTCTTTGTTACATTTCTTTTAACATGTGGGAGTACACCTGTTGACATAATAATCAGCATTATTGTGTTGCATATAATGAAATAACCAATGATGTCTTATTGGAGAATCTCATTCAATCTCTATTCTTTTTGGTTTTTATAAAAGCATCATTAAAAAGTTACAAAGTCATCTCATCTATCCAGTCCTGCTCAAAGCACGGCTAACTTCCAAACTAGATTGATTTGCTCAGGTCAGCAGATCACCCAGATCTGTATGATGTGGAAGCTTGTAGGAGGCTTGGAGTGAGGACCTGCATCTTCTATTTACAGCACCAGTCCATCCATAGTGCTGTAAATCATTTTGATGTGCAAAGTACACAAGAATGAATAGCCTTTCTATAAGAAAAAAGTGCTTGCTTTACCTACTTGCACGTGGTTGATATAGAAAAATGGTTAATGGTTGACATCAATCTACCAAAAGTAGAAAAGCACAAATACATAGCCACCAGACTGGTCAATACACACAAAAGGGGGAAAGAAACATGAAACAACTGTCCTCATTGAACCAGCTCGTTTTTTTCTTGTTGACTCTGTTTTTTACACCCTAACTTTAAATTCCACCTTTTCCTGCACCTGCCTTTCAGACCACAAGGATTTTACATTAGGGGTCACCTGTAGCTTTCTGTGTTCTGCAGGGTTAATTTAAAAAAAAAAAAAAAATGAAGAAAATGACTAAGGAATAAGTATCACTATCTCAATAGGCGCTAATTAGCAATATGCCATTTGTGAGTTAAAGGTTTTTACATTCAGGGAAATGAAAAGAATGAAATTATTACCTCTGTTATTAAATTTTCCTTCCATTTCCAGACGCATTCTCTAACAAAAGCCTAAACAAGGTGCAGGCATGCACTAGTCTGTCATGCTACTGTTATGTTGCCAAACAGGTAGCATGAATTTCCCTCAGCGAGCTATAAAAAGTGCAGAAGTCAATGAAGCAGGATTTATGGTTAGAGAAAGAGATTACAGAATGAGACTTAAGCACATGCTTAACTGCTTTGCTGAGCTAAGGCCTATATGGGGGCGCTGATAACTTCAACGTTTGCAAAATCCTTCATGATAGCAAGCCACCATTTAACCCTAAAATGGTTATATCAAATGACATCATGATGCCAGCAGCTTATTAGCGGGGCTTTTATTTTTAATGGAAGTGGAACTGCTTTCATACTGTATCCTATTTCATACCTCGTAAAGGTGTTGGTTTCTATCACTTTGTTGCATAGATAATTTAGACTGATATAATTTTTTTTCCTGACAACTTAATTCTGCAAGATAGTAGTGCACTTTTATTCTTAAGGAACAGGTAATGAATTTCAAATACTGTGGAAAAAATAAATGTAAGACTTGAAATTATTGTTTTTTTGAGGTCAATGGATGAGTATTAAAAAGAATATATTTAATTGGTGATTATTCTCTGGAGAAGACATGTGTCATTATTTTTTTAGATCTGATTTTAGAACAGACTATAGATGCAGTATAGAAGCAGTTTTTCATACCAGAGCTGGTTACAGTTATCATAATAAAGCAAGTTAAAGTGGGGAAAGTGGTATAATTACATGCATGGCTTTGCAGCTCTAGGTTACTGATTCTTATCCAGGTCAGATAACTCATAGCAGGAACTCATTCTCAGGAATTATAACTGATTTTGTTACTGTTCAAGACACTTGAGTAATAAAAAAAGGTGACTGTGTAGTGTTTATTAAATTATTTACCATTGTAAATTATTGTATATGTTGTAGCTTTAGAATAAATTGGTTCTCTCATAAATTTGATCTGAGATAACACATGATGAGAAAGTCTCCAACACTCCCTTTTACTCTCTAGTATGACTATTTTAAATATATATGGCCAGACCGTCTCTTGCATCAAGATTGTCTCCCATGCAAACTCCCTGATCCTCCCTAATTCTTGAGCTGCTCCTCAAGCTGATCAAGTCCTTGTGGTGCTGCCTATGGATCTGCAAGATTTCAAATCCCAGCAGTGGCTGGCAGGTGGACTCTAGCCTGCCATGGCCATAGTCCTTTCCTTTAAGCTGGAAGCCCTTCACCTCCTCCCTCCAAGACTCCCAGCTACCTGTGACCAGAGTCCTGGGAAAATGGGCCCATTGATCCTACATGTACTGAAGATCTAGTCATAAAATGTTGCCTTTTGAAATATATATATATTAAAAAAAAGGAAATTATTTCATAAATGAGGAACTTCTATTGATTTGCCATCGCAGTCTATGTTGTCTGGATATTTAACAACTCAATCAAAGCTACTGGCATCTCTTGCTTGAGACATGTGAGACAGATTGTTTCCCCAGGGTATCAACTCCATTTATTTCAAATTTCCTGTTGATTTGTCCAGGTAATGTGCATAAAATCTAATATATATATACACACACTCCTTTTCTAGAAGGGCACAAACTTGATCAAAGCACCATTTAATCTTTCTGCCTTCCTATCTGGTCAACCTTTCTCCCAATGCTAAGGACGAAGAAGTGGAATAAGATGTATGAAAAAATCACAGCATGGCTGAGGTGGGAAAGCACCTCTGGAGACTGTCTAATCCAACTCCCTTGGTTAAGCAGGCTCACTTACAGCAAGTTGTTCAGGACCCTATTCAATCAAATTTTTAATATCTCTGAAGTTGGAAAGTCAACCTCTCTGAAAAACCTGTTCCAGAGTTTGACCACCCTTGCAGTGCAAAAATTTTTTTCTTATATTTAAATGATATTTCCTGTGTTTCAGTTTGTGCCCATTGTCTTTTGTCCTCTCACTGGGCACTTCTGTGAAGAGTCTGGCTCCATCTTTGCACCTTTTAGGTATATACATGTTACATATAAATACCTTTTGGTACATTCATAAGATCCCTCTGAGCTTTCTCTTCTCCAGGGCAAACAGACTGAACTCTCTGTCTTTCCTCATAGGAGAGATGCTTCAGCCCCTTTATCATCCCTGTGTCCCTTTGATGGATTCTCTCTAGTATGTCCATGTCACTCTTGTACTGGGGAGCCCACAATTGGACACAGGACTCCAGATGTGCCTCACCAGTTCTGAGTAGAGGAAGGATTATCTCCCTCAACCTGCTGGTGATGTTTGCCTGGTAGGATGCTGCATAAGACAGGCATGTTGCTGGTTGATGATCCACTTAGTGTCCACCAGGACCCCTAGGTCCTTTTCTACAAAGCTGCTTTCTAGTCAGTCAACCTTCTAGCCTATCCCTGGTGTATGGGGCTGTTCCTTCCCAGGTGCAAGACTTTGCACCTCCACTATTTGAACATCATGAGATTCATGTCAAGGTTGTTCTGAATGGCAGATATTGGGGTGATTAAAAGACAAGGCCCTACAAAGGCAACCAGCTCTAGGTGGTCCTACTTGAGCAGGGAGGTTGGACCAGATGACATCTAGAGTTCGGTTCCAATCTGAACTGTCTGGTCTTTCTATGAAATGGGAGTCTAATTCTAGTTATCTGAAGAAGGCATGTCATCTACATTCTGTTCAGGTGGTCTGTATCAGACATCCATCACAATGAAACTCATCTTGGTCTGCTGTCTAATCCTGACTAATAAGCTCCCAGCTGGTCCACCATCCATCTCTAGTCAAAGCTCTATGCACTCCTGCTGCTGTCTCAAATAATGGGCAGCTCCCCCTCCTTGCCTTCTTGGCCTAATCCTTTCCTATCTGTGCATTGCAGCACTCCAATTTGTATGAGCTATCCCACCATGTCTCTCTGTGACCCCAATGGGATTGTAAACCTGCAACTGCACACAGACCTTTAATTCCTCCTGTTTGCTCCCCATGCTGCACAAGCACTTGAGAGGCACCTTGTCATACTGATTTTCCACAAAAAGTATGAGAGCTTCTCACTTTTGCCATCTCTGATGCTGCTCAGAGATGATCTCCTGCAGTTCCTCCACTTGGTGACACGGACTCTCCACCAGCACCCACCTCCTGGGGGCAGGGAAGCAGCTCATCTCCTGCTGCCCAAACCTCAGCATGGGACTCCAAGCACCCCAGCAGCCGCAGGCCCTGGCAGCTGTGTCTTTCTTTGGGAGGCTGGTCTTTCAAAGCCTCTGATGTGCTGGGGTAGCCTCTGATGTGCTGGGGTAGCTGCTCCAGCAGGAGCTGGGACCATGCCCTGGGGGACCACTACTGTAGAGCACCATTTCTGATCCCATTTCCCACAACTTTCTCCACAAGTGGCCGCCCAAACTGCTGTGCCTGCTGGCTGCCGCTGTCAATTGCACTCTCAGGTAGGGAGGATAAAGGTTTCTTGAAGAGCTGAAGCCATCTGGAGCATTCCATAGGACCAGTGTGGATTTCATACCAGGAACAATCCTCATGCTATAGGATTTAAAGCCAAGCAGTTGCACTAAGCCATGCTATGAGACCTGTGAACTTAGAGCTGGATTGGAGGAAGTTCATCAAAGCAGAAAAATGAAGAAACACAGAGAAAGGAAACGACAAGCAGTAGGCCAAGGAGCAGCAATCTGGAGCTGAGGTTTGGAAAAGGATGACTACTATGCTTCAAAGAGGCAGCAAAGCAGTTTCAAGCCACATTGTTGGTAGAGAACAAAGTTCCTGCACAAATAAACAAGTGCTGACATTAGTGAATGAAGAGAGCGATTGTGAAAAAGAACCCTAAACAAACCCTGAAACAAATCCCTAACAGCGTCATTCTCACTACGAAGGTGACAAGAACTCCCCTTTCTCTCTCCAGGCAGTTCTGCACAACATCTGGACAGGCAATCACATACACCCCTAATGACAATGTGAAGACTGGCACAAAAACAGCAAGGAAAGAGGAGTCATAAACAGCAGATCTGAAAGATGCTTTCAAGCATCCAACGGAGTAGTTTTTCCCACAAACCACTTGCCAACATCCTGACACACAAACACCTCTATATTTATACAGTATGTGATTTATATCTTGCCAATTGCAATATACGTCTCTTTAGGGATGGCTTCCATCCATACTGGCACCAGCAAAGAGCTCACAATATTTCTACTCTTCAGAGATTAAAAAGAAAATAACTATGTGATGTGTCAAAGAGAGGTAACAGAAGCTGGATATATGTCAACAGAAGCCTTTTAGCACTAAAATACAGACAAGGTACCTGATATGCAGATCATTCTGAAATTCATCACTTTTGAAGATAAAGCATGCAATTAGAGGGTTTTTCTTCTCTTTATGGGATGATTTATAATGCTACTTTCCTTAATAAGACATTGTGTAAATGCTTTTTCTTCTTGTGGGATTTTACAGCTAAAACACTGTGCAGCTAGTACACACCTGTCATTTTCCTGTTTCTTTCATCAGGTTAGTGACCTAACTGCTGTGTGGTATATTCTGTGTGACAAGGCAGACACGGGGACAGGCTGCTCCCACCACAATGTCATCCAGTCAGACAGTGCCTCATGTGTGTGTACAAAAAGGAAATATTCTCCCCATTTCACAGGGAATTAGAGATGGCCAGGATTTTTCTTGCTTTTGCTGGAAAATGCCAACTCATCAAAACCAAACCTATTTTTAGGAAGCGTCTCCAAGAGTTACCTGATTTGGGGCAGATGTTTGAAAACTCTGGAAGGAATTATTTTAATTTATTAAATTAAATCTTACCATCACTTTGTGGACTGTATTCAAAAGAAAACACATACAGAAAGTTAAGTTACATTGACTCCAATGCTATTTAGAGTAACCTGCCCCACATTATTTAAATGCAATCCTTCCTTTTGAGGCTGGGCCACTTTCTAGCAGGAATACAGGAGTCATGGGAGTGGGTGGGAATACTAGCAAGGAGACTAACAGCTCTCGCTCTGAGTGCTCTGGATACGTATTCTGCTTTCTAAAGATACTTGCTACAGATAAGATCTATTCTGCTAGTTTGCAAAAAGTGGGGGCTAGCTTCACACCTTCCTTCTCCTGTGTAGAAAACAACCAGCACTGAGAAATTTACAAGATCCATGTAGAGAAACCCCAAATACAGCATCACTCTCTGGCTTCATGGTTATGAACCTTGTGAGAGATGGACTAATAGGGGAGATCCTTGACTTTTGTTCCTACCAATGGCCATTTATGTATTACACATTAGACATAAGCTGAATAATATATCTGGCATGGGAAGGTGCAAGAACTGAAATCACTGTTTTCCCTCTACTAGAGCCAAGATCGGGTCATGACCACTAACTTGCGTAGCAGTATGCAGCTCTTTGCCCTTTCCAGCCCAGTGAATCCTGGATCCTTCCTTGCACAGCCTGAAGGCTCCCTGCCAACAAGATGTTGCCACCTTGTTGCCCACACTTTTTGCTTGCCCTCCTAGATCCTGCCTCAGTGGGATTCCAAGGAAAGTCAGTAAGGGTTTCCAGTGCTCCAAGCAACAGATCAAACAAGCAGGAGTTACGTATTTATAAGTAAGGGAGTCTAGTCACAGCAGCAGCTACCACTGCATTTTGCAAGGGGCCTGTGTGACTTTTTTTGTGTGTGCTTTGGGCACTTGGAAAGTCAGAGGGGTACCCAGGCTGGCCTAAGATGGTTATGAACATTAGCTTAGCAGAGCTTTACACAATAGCAGTTTTTGACTTAAAGCCTAAATTTTACCTGAGTCACATTTTATGTTCTGGAGTCTATCTGGGGATATGGCTCACAAGCACCACACTGGCCAGTGCTGTGCTCTAGGATATATGGTTTTCCTTTAGATGCCACGGGTCTGTCTTTCTGAGCTGCCACACAAGGCCACCATCCACACTAGTGGAACTCTATTCAACTATCATCACCCAGAAGAGCAGGACTTTGTGCTTTCCAAGTGCCCTACAAATGTTTTACAGTAACTAATCATGTGTATAAGCTGTGGATTAGCTGTAAAATACTCTGTGACTTCAGCAACAGTGAGGGTATTACTCTCACACGAGGAAAGGTTTTCTTCATGGTCCCCTTTCCTCCTATCACCCCCTATAGACAGCTTCTTCTACCTCTCCTGTCTTTGTTATCTGAGGTTAGCTGAGGGTAAAGATTTTCTGAGATTCTTTTTAACGCACCTGTATATTGGGGGGTTTTATAGATGAGTACACAAATTAAAATATGAAGTGTGAGACTAATTATTATAATAGAATGGGGTGTACAGCTCTTCATTAGACTGGCAGTTCCGAAAAAACTGGGGAAAAGTTTATTTGACTCACAGCAAAATGATTGTTGCCATTTTCAGGTTTTCTTTACATGAAGAATCTAACTAAAATACAGATTTGAAAACATCTTTTTAGAAAATACTAAATTTAGAAAATACTAAATGAAACAGTAATTTTAACAAATGTGTTTAGTTTTTAATAATTGAAAAAGATGTGCTGAAAACTGTAATATTGCAAAGCATGTCAGCTGACTTAAATCTGCATTTTTGGTGAAATGAAGTTGCAGTTGGATTTTTGCCCATGTTTATGAATCTCCTTACAGAACTAAATGAACACTCATTATCATCACAGTTTATAGTGAGGAAACTAAACAGGAAGAACTAAGCAGTGTTTCTTACTGAGGAGAGGACAGTCTTAGAGCAAGGACTGAATTTCAAGGAATCTTAATGCTCTGATGGATAGTGTTTGGCAACGGTACCAGCCATTTGCCCATGCTTCTGCTTCTGGTTTCCATCTACCGAGTGGACATTGAAATCTACTCGACTTCAGCTTGACCTAGCAGGATGAGCACCCATCAGTCAGAGTTTATGTTAAAACGTCAGTCTTGAAACTGCCAAAAGTGTGAAGCCAGCAGATGTTCACTTCAGCCATCCCTGCTCCATAAGCAATAACTCCTAGCAGAGGAAAAAGGCAGGATTGGAAGGGATATTACTGGTTTAAATGCCTCAGCAAGAATTCTTCTGCCAGTGCTCTTGTCTTTCAAACCACACTTCTTCAGCTCCACATGATCAAGGATTATTCAAGGATTTATGTTGACTTTTCCAGGACTGTTGAGCNAAAAAAAAAAAAAAAAAAAAAGGCAAATGTTACAGTATTTCACCACTTACGGAAGTTAATGATGTAAATCAAAACCAAGAAATGCATCTTCAAAACTCAGTTTCCTGAAGCTTGTAGAGAAAAAAATGGAACCAGATATACTGAACAGAGCAAAAGAAACCAGAGAAGAAATTTTTAATTTGGGTAAAACTTGGCGAGCTGGTCCCTCGTGACACAGGTAGACACAACAAAGAATGTCAGCCTTCCACTTTTGTAGGTCATCAGAAGACAAAAGGATTTCAACAAATGTTGCACATACATGTGTGTGTGTGCACCCTACTGGGCACTAGTAATGTATCATTACTCAGTATAACTGGTAAGGTATATTTCCCAAGACTTCTCTAAAGATCTTCTGGTTAACATGCATAATGAAGGTATGTATTACTTTTGTAGAGCTTCTAGATTAATCTAAAGTGCTGATTGTCATGAAGACAAAATAAACTCTGCAGTAACTTACATGTATGTCCAAATAAATACAAAAGCTTGCCCCACCCACCTACTAGCAAATATATTTTGTCAGTTAACAAAAACCCATGATTTGAACCAAACTTTTTTGCACCTATGTTCCATAAGGTTTGTATTTGATGGATTTGGTTTTGAATGAAAAAAAGATGCTTGTATGTTCTAGCAAAATATATTCATGGATACGAACTTCTGTGTAGTACAAATTCAAAATCTGTTATGTACCCTCATCCAATTAATATTGTTGTTAGAACAATAGAGTGAAGATGTGAAGAATTCATGTGTAAAAAGAACTGCAGGTGAGAAAAATAAAAATCATACACATTACAAAAAACATTAGTGGACAAATAGCAGCTGATTATGCACAGACTGAATACTTACACTCCCAATTACATGTAATGTATGTTAAAATAAACGTTGTGTCTAGTAGCCCTTTTTATATAGAATTTACACTCCATATATACATTTATATGTCTGTGTATATATATGTCTGCATCTTTGTGTGTGTGTGCATTCGTGCATATCCCAAATTCTGCTAAGATGTCGCTCTGTAACGTCAGCTTAGGGATGCCTTGAAGTGATGGAATGAAGAAGCAATCCCATGATATATATCAAAACCACATGTTCTGTCCTTTTTCCTCTTTCCTGCGTGACTCGTTCAGGTGCTCACCTGGCAGTGAGTGTTGATCCACACCGTTCACACCTACAAAGCAACTGCCAATGCTGTAGGCAGGCAGCAGGATTGTTCTAGACCTCAGTTCTGTAAACACCCGGGTGGGCGACTACAGCATTGCACGGGCTTGCACAGTGTAAAAGTAAGAAAAATTGAGCCCTTTATCAGGGCACAAGCAACGTGGTGAAGGTAACTAGTCCTGCTCTATCCTCGAGGTGCCAAACCTGCCAGCTCTGGACAAGAATGGGAAAATATTCCTATTTCCAGTGGCGGAAATAGGAAAATATTCCTATTTCAGAGGAGGTAGCTTGGTAGGATGCTCCAGGAATTAGCTTCTTTCGGGAGTGTGGTTCGCAGAACTGCACGCAGGCGAGTCTCATGCCATTCTGCACATGCGGCATGGCTGCCAAATTCTGATCTTCTCTAAGTTGCAGAACAAGAACTTCTTCTTCCTATTTCTACATTTCTGGCCTGGCTGAAGTCGAAGGATTTCACATTTGAGTCGTGCTGTGTTCACACTCCAACCTGTAATCAAAAGTTTGAATGTTGAAAAAAAGGCATGGGACAAAAATAGCCTGCAGCTGCCAAGTGCGTAAACACAGGAGCGGTTCCAACAGCGTATTTTTTTAAATGTTTCATAAAAATGGAATTAAAAAAAACAACCCACAACGTTATTCATTAACACCTGGAGTAAGATTTCACGGCATGTTATTATATTCTGAAGTAGTTACCACTTTGTTACTGATCCGGGTTGGTGAAACAGCACTCCAGCCTTGATTCCCTGGGCTTAGGTAACCGAGCGGTGAGTGGAAACCTGCGAGTCCTCTATTCAGTTTGGTAAACACGGGCTTGTCTGTCACTTCTCATTGTTCCTCTTCAAAGTACAGTCGCCACCTTATCTGGCAACAGCTTTCTTGAAGAGTGCTGCTCATGTGAAATAATCTTTCACCACCGAGGCCAGCATTTCCCTAACACAAGAAGAAACATTTATCTTGCTGTTAATGGTTAATTAATTTTGAAAATGTATATTACAACACAATAAAAAATAAAAAAAGGAAAAAAAAAAAAAAAAGCCAGGCTGGACAATGGAACAAAATGTCCCTTCCTCAAATTGACTCCTATTTAGTTCTTCCAATGTCATCCAAAACACAGATAACTTTTCTTTCATGAATTGTTCTCCTGAATGATTTATACATGTTGTGTTATCTGAGGCCCTTTCCAGATCCCCTTGTGGTTTCAGCCAGCCATCAGCTGCATAATTGTTAATTTTAACACTATAAAAGGTTCTGATGCCGAGGAGATAAAGCGTCGGAGGAAGAATTAATTGAAATGTATCTTCCAATCACACTGGTTCCCTACTTCTAGTTCCACAAAAATTATACATTGGATTTGAGGTTAAAATAAATTTACATTTGTGCTACCCATAAAGCTTTTGGAGTAGTAGAAAATAGATAAGTTAATTGTTTCTAAAACCCATAAAGGGTTTACCCAGAGAATAATTCAGGGCAGTCTCCTGTTCATAGCCCACAGCACCGTGAGCAGCCGGATAGATTCTTCCCAAGCTACTGCAGACATAATTGGTCAGGAGATATGTGACAGGAGTCTTTTACAACAGCAGGTGATAGACTGACAGAAAAGGAGCTCAAGCTCCACCAATATTTAATCTGGATATTAAACACTCTATGCTTCCTAGAGCTACTAATACCTTTTTTTCCCCCTCAGTGTTTACTCTCTGTCTGTGTGCTTCAAATGAAGTATTATGAGGTAAAGCTACCCGGGTTTGATTCTTTCATTTACATTTTTATTATAAATATATAAATACATACAAACCATGCAAAATTAGTTTTAAAGGCTATTTGGAGGAACATGGTTGGGGCAAATGAATTCAGAGATCATGGGATTCCTATTTACCTTGCAGTTAGGTAACTGTAAGCGGCCATCCTCATTTAACTGAGGACCCCAAAATAGGCTAAGAAATACCGGCTATATCCCTGTTAAGCCTTTGTTCAAAAGCTAGTGCTGCTAACAAACATCCTTCACCAGATTCTTTAGAAAAGGGTTTTCACTGTGTACTATGTATGTCTTCTGGGTGCAGAGGAGAGTAAAAAGAGGCAACAGGGTCTGATGCTTTACTTTTTCACCTTCTGTTCACAGGGGGTGGGAGGGTGGGAAGCTGTATCAGAGCATCAGCTTCTCACCTGTAAAAACCTCAGTTGAGACCCTGCGCAGGGGAAAAAATGTGGAGGTTTCATCTCAGAACTCAGCAAATGTTTGTCCACACAATAAAGGCACCGCATTTCTGCCGTAAGGAGATACAGTGTAAAAACAGCAACAAACTGAGNATAATTCAGGGCAGTCTCCTGTTCATAGCCCACAGCACCGTGAGCAGCCGGATAGATTCTTCCCAAGCTACTGCAGACATAATTGGTCAGGAGATATGTGACAGGAGTCTTTTACAACAGCAGGTGATAGACTGACAGAAAAGGAGCTCAAGCTCCACCAATATTTAATCTGGATATTAAACACTCTATGCTTCCTAGAGCTACTAATACCTTTTTTTTCCCCCTCAGTGTTTACTCTCTGTCTGTGTGCTTCAAATGAAGTATTATGAGGTAAAGCTACCCGGGTTTGATTCTTTCATTTACATTTTTATTATAAATATATAAATACATACAAACCATGCAAAATTAGTTTTAAAGGCTATTTGGAGGAACATGGTTGGGGCAAATGAATTCAGAGATCATGGGATTCCTATTTACCTTGCAGTTAGGTAACTGTAAGCGGCCATCCTCATTTAACTGAGGACCCCAAAATAGGCTAAGAAATACCGGCTATATCCCTGTTAAGCCTTTGTTCAAAAGCTAGTGCTGCTAACAAACATCCTTCACCAGATTCTTTAGAAAAGGGTTTTCAATGTGTACTATGTATGTCTTCTGGGTGCAGAGGAGAGTAAAAAGAGGCAACAGGGTCTGATGCTTTACTTTTTCACCTTCTGTTCACAGGGGGTGGGAGGGTGGGAAGCTGTATCAGAGCATCAGCTTCTCACCTGTAAAAACCTCAGTTGAGACCCTGCGCAGGGGAAAAAATGTGGAGGTTTCATCTCAGAACTCAGCAAATGTTTGTCCACACAATAAAGGCACCGCATTTCTGCCGTAAGGAGATACAGTGTAAAAACAGCAACAAACTGAGATGAAGGGGGACTGGGAGAAGCTGGGAGGGAAAGCTTGCACAGCACCTGCCCACACTGTACTTGGATTCAGTCCATTTCGTGAGTCCTACTTTCATGAATACCAAATTCAACAATACAGTGTAAGAAAAGACAGGTATTAGAATCTGCTATATGTTAAGATGCATTACCACTTGAAGAACATTTTATTGCTTGGTAAAATGCTCAATGTTTTCCCTCACTATTATGCCTCTCTCAGAAAATGATAGCATGTTAGTTGTTTCAAGTCACAGAGAAAATGCAAGGATTATACATCTATAATTTTAGGACACAAAGGCACAGAGTCCCAAATCAAACAAAGGTGCCAACTGAGCTGAGAACATACTTAGATATTACACAGCATATTGTATTAAGAACATAAAAGCATCATCAAAAGCTCTCCTCGGCAAAGCCCAACTACACAGGGCATACAGGGCCAGAAATGGGCAAAGTTTAGTCATTATGATTTGTGGAAAATAATTCCCATTTCTCAACAATCCATGTCCTTAATTGCATTTTCTGTCTAAGCTGAATATAGGTAGGTAGAACTGTAGGCAGAATTACAATGCAACAACAGAGAACCAATGTCTTTCTGAGCCTGGGGTACTGGGTATTTAATTTTGCTTTTAAATCCATACTGTGGCGGGCACTTATGCAGACAATAGAAAAGGAGATATGTCCCAATCAGTTTAAAAGATGGCACGAAGAAAATGCATAATAGAGCAACCAGATATATATAAATAGAATAATACAAAGAAATCTAATCTACTGCAAAGCCATAATTCAATCCTTCTGCAACACAAGTGCAAAGCTAAACTGGCTTATGAATAGCACAAGAATCCATATAGCCAGAACTGTATAACCTATGTCAAATCAAAACCCTTGAATTATTGTTTATCTCTGTTATTTCTTTTTAATAATAAATTTTTTAAAAGGAAAAAACCTAATGACTGTGTCAGGAAATAAGCATTACTAAATTATGACATTGTACTGAGCACATACGAGAAATGATAAGGTTTCTAGGCTCTCTTTCTACCCTCCCTTTCTCCCCTCTCCATATCCCTTTCTTTTTTCCTCTGTATGTTTATGTGTTCATGTTAGAGGAGGGGAGAAATGAATACTGAACATGGGAGGCAAATTCCTGCCTTACATCTGCTGCAATTCTCCTGATTTCAGGTCAGTAGGGATTTGTCTCATACCTTTTGACCTGAACACTTAATTGAAGTTCAGGGTTTTGTGAGCGCTTTTTCCTTTAGAAAGAGAAATTTCAAATGAAATCAGATCTCTCTGCTAAAACCTATTTATTTACAAAGACTTTATGAAGTCTCTGTTCCCTGAGCAGGAGAAGATTCAAGTGTTTGGCTCAAAGACTTCCTCTCGAGTTTTTCTTTTTCTGATGACCGCAGTCTTATTATTTTGTCCAGGCTCCATCTCATTTCTCTGTATTTATTCTTGTGGAGCTTTGCTTTCCATCCTCCACACACGCACACAGACTTTCATACACATCCTGCTCCATTAAAACCAATTGTCAGCCAAACCCCTCTCCTACACCATTCAGCCTGGGCGGCCCTACGTGTGTGCTGTGGCTTTGAACAGTAACTTCTGCTTTTGTTTGGGGTGGAGGTCGCTATTATTTCATAAAGCAGCTTAACTGTTTCTTACAGCTGCGTTAAAAGAAGGTAGTGGTTACGCCTGTAGCTTCAATGACATTTCACCCAACCCACAACACAAGGAATGTAACTTGGGATAGGGTATAGCCTAAGATGTGAGAGACAAATGAGTGCTGTCAGAGACGTAGAACGAGTCTTTTTACATAATTGACATAGTAGATGACAATTAGTCTGAAGAGCTAAACATTATTCAACATAAATAAAGACCATCGTCTGTAAACTGCTTTGGAGACCATTGGTAGGAATGTTACTTGATGGTGTGTTCCACCTCTCTGGAGCAGGTGACCGAGTGCGTTCCCTCAGCCACTGGCCATTGCTCCATGACTGGTGCAAGAAACGGACACTGGGACAATTAATGTGTTGAGCCACAGCTGAAAAAGGCAGGAAGGATGGCTGTAACTGCAATCAAGAACAAATACATGTGTTTTGTCTAACTGGGAACGGTTTAGAAAAGTGTCTTGAGTGATCAGAGGCTGTAAGATTAATGCACATAAGTTACAGTGCATTAAACGCTTATGTGGACAACTTCACTCAGTTTTTAGAAGAAATTTCTGTAAAGTTTCACATTAAAGTTGAAGGATTAAGCAGCAGTGAAATCAAGCCATTTTACTTCTAAATAGGAGCACCTGTGTGCAAGTTTTAGAAACCTCAGCTTTGTATCTTTGCTTACACTACCTTAATGTCCTAGGCGAACACTTAGCAATTATTTTTTTTTTCTTTTTCCCTAATATGTTGAAAGGTTGTATTCAAGATCAAAGTGATTTCTTCATGGACACAAATATGTATTATGGACAGGTTTATCTTGTTGAGGTGGAGAACCTATTTTAATAGTCTGTCCTTGAAAGCTAATGCTTCCAGTTCGGTTTTGGGTGCCACTGATAAAGACTGTAATGCAGCTTCTTAAATTTGTTGTCATTTTTATCGAGGCAAATGATCTTGGAGCACTATTTGTGGTTTCATCAATGTTAGAGACAATGAGACAAATTGTCAACTAAGATAAACAAATGTGGTGCCAGGGATTTCTCCACAGAAATTTGCCAGCTCAGTGGGGAACTGGTCCAATCTTCGGACACGTAGGCTATTAATGAAACCCTCAATCATTAAGATATACAAAGCTATACCAATTTTCCTGCAACAGGTTTTAATGTTGTGGATAAATGTGTTCCTCTCTGCTAGGCTTATTTAATTCTGGAAAGGTGTCTAGGAGAGTCAGGAGGAGCCGGAAACTCAGAATTGCTCATGGATCAGAAGACTTTGAAGAGCCTGGGGAACTCATGGGGCAAGGGATGTGGGAAGTTGAGTATCACGAGTTTGGGTGTGACTACAATCCAACCAGGAGCCTGGAGCTTTGGTGAGTTGTTTGTGAGGAAGGTGAGGACTGACATTAGGAGATCTTCACCCCACTCTTTCACATCTGTTGCTGCATATCTAGTCTCAAAACCAACTGGTCCCCAGAGTCTTGTGAGCCTAGCAGGGTGAGAACACAAGGAGCAAGGCAGAGGAACCTCTTTGGACCTCTTACCTGTGTCACCAGTGCCCCTGCTGGCTAGTGATACTACTGCAGTGGAAACTTTTCTGCCAGTCTGCTGGGTGAAAGGAACTCTAGTTGGGGCTGAAATGGACTTAGAAGTTGTACATAGATTTTCCTTCTTCATTTCCAGAGGTAAAAGGCAAGCTTCAGGCTCCATTCATGCCCTGTTGATGCTCCAGGCCAGATCCCATTGACTGAGGAAGTCTGTTACAGGCTGCTCTGTAATGGCCTGACACATTGATAATCACTGATAAACCAGCTTCAAACACCTTTCTCCAATACTTCGTTTTCATAAGTAAACATAGTATACAAACAAACTGCCAGTGAAGAAGGGCCTATGCCAAATCTATCTGATTTTGAAATACTATGTGTTGGCTGCCAAGCAAAAAAAAAAAAAAAAAAAAAAAAAAAAAAAGAAAAGGTTTAGTTCCTTCCTCCACAGCAGCTGTGAAATCATGATCAGCAGGACTGCTGAGGATGGTAAGCAGCTTTGTGAGCTGGTGGTAGTGTTTCTATCTCAAAGGAGGGTTTAACTTCCTTTGACTCCAGTCCAGCATTACCTTCTCTAAGAGGGTAAATGTGTTGCCTTCCTTGTTTGAATTTCAGTAACTACCATATAGAATGAGGTTTTACGACTGGGTTGTGCTGATCTCAGATTGTGCTGCTGCTGATACAGAAGGTCCCATCTTTCTCTTTGCCTTCATTTTTCTAATACCTCTCATTCACCAGTGCTAGCCATCAAATGGGCATTCGTGTGTTCAGTGAAGACTCCTGATTTCTTTTCAGGATAGCTGTTTTTTAGCTGCATCAGCCCACTGATCTGACCACAGCTTTCTGTGCTGGTGTGGAACAGAAGGAGTTCTGGAAGGAAGGCTCTTGGAATGCATGTGGGTCCTCAAACTGTAGTATGGAAATCCTTCAGGGATATATTAGATCATTCTCTCTCAGCGATGTCTTTTTTGGAAAAAAGAGACTTCCAGTTTCAGTCTCAGTGCTTCTTTATCTAGGCACTGAGGTTAGAAACATTTGCAGTGACATCAGGTGGCATTGCAGTGTCTCCTATGTGCTGTCTTCACCTTCTGCCAGAAACCTTACTGGTGCGGAGTGTGGCTGTCCAGTTCAATGAGGGGCTTGGGTGGAGTGCTTGTGTGTTCAGACCAGTATTGGACTCCATTCTAGGCTTCAGTAGGAAATACTTATTTTAGTGGGTGCATTGGATGCAATTGTTCCTGGCTAACTTAGGGACAGCTGTTCTCTTTGTACTGAAGAGCTCAGAGAAGATACTGTCTAAAAATCCTATGGGTAGGTTGGACACAGGCCTATTCAGTGAGGCGTCCCCACCAATACTGCTTTGAAATTTATTTTGTTATTTACCTCCCCTCCTACCTGCCAGCACTGAGATTTGTTGGTCCTTACATAACTTGGCAAGGCTTGTTTTTGCAGGCTGTTTCTGGATGAAAAGAAGGAACGACAGCAGAGCACCATGGATAAATCCTGACTGAGGGGTGCAAGGTGAGATGGGGAAAGAGAATGAATTCCTGCCCCAATGTTTTGTCCAACCCATGAAGATTGTCCAGCTAGCCACAGCCTGGGATCAGCTCTGTATTTGAATTAGACCAATTTAAATAAATAATCATTAAAGAACAACAATCTCCTGAGCCCTGATTCCCAATGCAGAAATGAGTTTGTTATCTGCACAGAACTATCTGGTTGGGTTGTTTGTGTCAGCTGAATATAATACCTGGCAAGTTCACACCCAGCTATTTACATCTCTATGTTAAGATCCAGGAGCATGTAAACTGCAGAGAAATCACGCTTAAATTAACTGTGCTTAGCTTCCTCAACAGAGAAAATGGGGGGGCTTGGGAAATATAGAGGGAAGCAAAATACAGAGGGAAAAACAAAATTCTCTTCTCTAACACTATCTCTAAATACCCCTACAGAACAAGTTCCCACTGAACTATTTCTGATTTCTTGTTAGAATAATCACATGTACACAAATGCACACAGAATAAAGTTTCATTGCATTTTGTATTGTTAAGACTTCCCATATCCCAGATTCCCCATCGTGTTCAGTCCTGTGTAGATAGTTATAGTAATGATCTTTTATTAACTTGGCTGAAATAATTGCCATGACTCTCAATAATGACATTAGTGTTTAGGTATTTGTATGTCTAAGCACTTACATAAGTAATCATATCACAATGTCAACTTATTGTACTTATTATTTTGCAAATGTTACAACCACCACCTCCTGTTAAACACAAAAAGAAAAAGGAAAAAAAAAAAAAAAAGAAGAAAAACGTCAGAGTGCCTGAAGGAATCCTGACGGTTTTAATTTATTGTTTTGTCTTAAACTCTCTGTGCTGTGAGCCAAAATAAACTAATTGCCTCTACACTTTGAGGTAAAACTCTCCTGTTAAACTCTTCTCTGCCTCTAAGAAAATCAAAACATCCATAAGCATTGAAGAGATGGCACTAACACATACTCCAGGCAAAGAGAAAGGGAACCTTTCTTCTGAAGGAAAAGGATTATGTACTTTCAGTTTTTCCAGCAATGGTAGGAATTGAAAGTTCAGCAGAGTCCTTATCTTTAAGATAACCAATCATGCCATTAAACAGGGAGGAAGATAAGCAGAGGACAGGTGACTGGCAACAAAGTGGTTTCATGAACTGGCCTTTTACCTAGGAGGACCTGAGCTCAACAGCGAAGTCACAAAAGAGTTGGTTTGGCCAATTTAATATACCGCCTGCCTCCAGTGAACCTGAGAGGCAGCTTGGGAGAGCCCATGTATTTCAGCAGGCTTTGAGTGAGGTCTTTAGATTATATAGCATGCTTTCTGCATTTGTTATGTCCAAGTTCACTGTTTTTTTACAGCAAACAAGTAATTTACTTTTTATTTTCCATCTACCTATCACATACATAAAACCTTGGGTGGGGGATGCAGCAGGAGGGGGAACAAATCAACTCATAATAATCCTATTCCTGAAAACCCCAACATTAATGCTGGTGTGGATTGTATGAAGGTGCTTTACACTTTACCTGTGCATGTAATGCACCAGTTCCGCATTTTTCATGAGGCAATGGGAACATTTCCATCCATTTTAGTAGGCTGGGGTCATACCTCGTGTTTGTGTTTCCACGAACTGGATTTTAAAGTATGGCTCCACTGAAAGATTACAGCTTTATGCTGTTTTTAACAGCGTCACAACATCAAATGAAGCAAGTGAAAGTCCTGGTATTTCATTGGTCACACGCAGGTACTGCTATTGCTTTGTTGTACAGCAGTATTAGCACATCTAATAGGTACACTTGCAGCATTTTTATAGGATTATAGCAATAGAGAAGATTATTCATTAATTCCATTTTTTTTCTGGCTTTTAGCAACTTATTTAAGCTACTTTACAGACAGAAGGGCACTTAGCATACGCTTTAAGAAGAAGTCTTTGGGGTGAAAAACAGAGGTAGTATAACGTGGTTAAGATGTGCTCCTTGTTTTTGTGTGTTGAAAAAAAAATATATGACATGCCTGATAATACTTCATTTTAACATCGTCTCCAGCTGCTTTCTGTTACACAAAGGCTACACACAAAAGACCGAGTCCCTGTGAGGTAAGCTGGATCATAAAGGTGGGCTCATGCAAATCTCATGAAGTTCAACCAAGCCAAGTGCAGGGTCCTGCACCTGGGACATGACAATCCCAGGCACAAATACAGGTTGGGCAGAGAATGGCTGGAGAGCAGCCCTGAGGAGAAGGACTTGGGAGTGCCCACGGATGAGAAATTCAACATGAAAAGAAAGCTAACTGCATCCTAGGCTGCATCAAAAGAAGTGCGGCCAGCAGGTCATGGGAGGTGGTTCTCACCATCTACTCTGCACTTGTGAGACCTCACCTGGAGTACTGTGTCCAGCTCTGGAGTCCTCAACAGTGAAAGGACATGGACCTGTTGTAATGGGTCTTTAGGAGGGCCACAGGGATGATCAGAGGGATGAAGCAACTCTCCTATGAAGACAGGCTCAGAGAGCTGGGGCTGTTCAGCCTGGAAAAGAGAAGGCTCCAGGGAGACCTAGCAGCCTTCCAGTATCTGAAGGGAGCCTACAGGAGAGCAGGAGAGGGACTCTGTCTGCAGTGATAGGATGAGGGGTAATGGTTTTAAACTGGAAGAGGGGAGATTTAGATTAGACGCTAAAAAGAAATTCTTTACTGGGAGGATGATGAGGCACTGGAACATGTTGCCCGGAGAAGCTGTGGATGCCCCATCCCTGTGAGTGTTCAAGGCCAGGCTGGATGGGGCTTTGAGCAACCTGGTCTAGTGGGAGGTGTCCCTGCCCAGGGCAGGGGGCGTGGAACTCAATCACCTTTAAAGTCCCTTCCAAATCTAACCATTCTATGATTCTATTCTGTAAATTCATCATGTATGTCACCTACACCATTGTAACTGCTGATCTTCCAGTATTCTTAACTTACAGTGCATATGAGGTGGTTTGTACATTTCTCCTCTGAAGGATCATTTCTAGTTATTTTCCTTCCTCTACCTCGAATTTACCATGCACATAGGCACTCATGGTTGAGGAGCTATATGGGTATGTTCACATACTAGCTTACTTCAAGAAAACTTGTTCAGGTAACTCCTGGCCCAGTGGAGCCAGGCTCTGCTTGCAAATGTAGTAAAGACCCAAATAAATCCAAGAAAATTGAACTTTATATAGTCTTTGTTAAAACCATTGTTTAGCCATCCTACTTGGAAAAGAGTTGAAGCATTAAAAAACTGGAGGGGGTGAACGAGAAACAATGCAACAATCTGTTTCTATCATAAAGCATAAATGTGCTTTGGGCCAATTCCATTCAGAGTATACAGATATTTTCAAGGCATTTAGGACATAAAAATCCCATTGTATCTCCTAGAGGGAATTAAAATCAATGGAAATTAAGCACCCTCACATTTTAAAAGATCTGTGCTGAATTCTTTTTAGGTCTCTAAGAATATCCAAGTCTGAATTATTTACTTTCTGGATAAATGAGTATTTTTGGCATGACTCTGTAAACAGCATCTGATAAAATGGAAGAAAAAGATGATGAGAGAACTGAAAACCAAAAGACCTCCTTCTGGAAATTTTGATTTTATTTTTACCGCTGAACTGAAAAGGTGTCTCCAAGAACACTGCAAAACTCCTTGCTCTTTTACAGATCTACCATTTAATGTATGTTCTGCTCTCCTATTCTTTCTATAGAAACAGTAAATTTTCAATATTAAAAATGCCTTTGTCTTTTACATCACCAGTAAGAAGTATCCTCACATGGGAGAATATTATGGAAGAAAATAAAGGTTAAAGTAAAGTAAAAAGTTACAAATGACCTTGCATACTACATGCAATGATACGCTAAACAACTTTTGTATGCCAAGGGCCAAATTTGTCACTGATTTGGCACACCATTGACAGGTTTTTTGCCAGTACTATTGAACAATGATGACCCTTCCTTTTTTCATGCCGTAGAATGGAACAGAATTCCAATCATGTTCATCAAAATTTCAACATAAATAATACAATAATTTATAGAATTAAATATTGTAATTCTAGATGTAGGGAACACAGTTAGAGGAGAAACTTGCATAGAAATATGTTTTCAGCAGAGTTCTGAAACAAAATACAGTCATGATAAAGTGGAAAAAAAACCCACAAATTCATATCAGGAACAGAACTTCCCACAGGCTGATAAAATTGTCCTAAGGAGAAAGAGGCAACCAACTAACCCAGAATGAAAAAAAGAAAACATTTTCTCCAGTCTGTCAATGGAAGACATGCTCATATATGAGCATTCTGGCTGGGACAAGGGGGTGGCAGTGATGCGGGTCACACACATAGGTAGGAGAGGAGCAGCGAAGATACGGGCTGTGAACCAGCAAAACATCTGGGCTCTGAGGAGCGAAAATGCACAAAAAACTGAGTTAAAGTTGATTCTTCCTGTGTCACAGATCCATCCAAAGGCAGGCAGAAGAAAATTGGTGTCCTAGGCCTTTGTCACTCTTGCCAAATTAGTCTCATCTGTTCTTAACATCCCTCAATGTTCCCACAGCCTTCCCAGGCAAGGGGAGGCTCTGTGTATCTATTCTCACTCTTTGCAGCTTGTTTTTCCAGCATTTAACTTGAATTCACATCTTAAGTTCATTACTTTTTGTCTATCCTCACAAACACAATTTAATCCCCTCATATTTGCATTTACCTTTTATACCCTTAAAGGTCATTTTGTCTCCTTGAGTCTTCTCTCCGGATTAAGTAACAGCACAGCTTTCCATCTTTTCTTGTAAGTCACACTTTTCAGACCTCTGATCAGTCTTGCCACATTCTGTCCAATGACTCCACATTTTTCTTAAAATCCAGCACTGGACAAAATACTCTATCAGCAGCCTTTATGACGCTGAAGAAGTAAAAGTGTTTCATAAGTCTAATTATTATTATTAATTTGTTTGCTTATTCAGAGATGATTATACTTGTCTGTCAAATGTTCATAAGGACAGGTTATTCAAAACAGTAAAACTGCTTTTTCAAAAAGAGAAAAAAACTAATTTGGGATATGAAAAAAGTTGTCTAACAGTCATTATTACCAAAACTATACACTTAAGTGGAAAAAAAAAATCTAACCAATGTTTATCACAGTAAGATTTGACTACTCAACTGACTTCAGAAAATGATGATAATTTTTCTTCAATGTCCATGCCAAGGAAAGCCATTATATATCCTAGAAAGCCGTTATATATCATAGAAAATGAAAAGTCTTTTGTGGGGATGGTGCAAAGCCTAGCAGAATCCCAAAAGCTGTGGTAAGGATGAGAGCCAAGCAACCATGAACTCCTCGGTCCTTGGGTTTTTATATGACCATACTCACAGAGGACCCAGAAAGCGTGGGGAATCCTTTCCAGCAGAACACTCAGGCAGAGGCAGAAGTGCCTTTTCTACCCTTGGGTAGAAAAGCTTATCCTGAAGCACCCAAAATAGGTGGGTGCAAAAAGTGGAATTGTCAGCTGTCTGAATCAAGAACACTAAATATTGTCTCTTTTATGTTATCAGGGTCTAGTTGATCCAATTTGAGCTGGACTCTTGACTTGAGACAACACTTTCATGGGCAGTTGAAGACCATCTTCCAGTTTAGTCTCACCTGAAACTGTTCCTCAATAGGAACCGAAGCATGGTGAATTGAGCACAGTAAAGAGATTTGCTTGGAAAGCTGTGACACTCTGCTAAAATGCAAGTGCGAGTGCTAATTTAGGTGTGGGGTGTGGGTGTAGGCACCCTCTGTGTTTAACTTGTCTGATCACTAGAACTGGCTCCTGACCATTAGCTTTGAACTTTCCTGAGTGACCTGGTATTAAAAGAATACCACAGAGAGCTGGAGAGCAGCTCTGAGGAAAAAGAGCTGGGAGTCTTGGTGGACAACAGGATGACCATTAGCCAGCAATGTGCCCTTGTGGCCAAGAAGACCAATGGCATCCTGGGCTGCATCAAGAAGAGTGTGGCCAGCAGGTCAAGAGAAGTCGTCTTCCCCCTCTACTCTGCCTTGGTGTGGCCCCATCTGAAGTAGTGTGTCCAGCTCTGGGGTCTCCAGTTCAAGGACAGGGATCTGCTGGAGAAAGTACAGCAGAAGACTACAAAGATGAATAGGGGCCTAGAATATCTCTCTTACGAGGAAAAGATGAGGGACTTGGGTCTTTTTAGTCTGGAGAAGAGAAGGCTAAGGGGGGATCTGATCAATGTCTATGGATTCTTAAAGGGTAGGTGTCAAGGGGATGGAGCCAGTCTTTTTTTCAGTGGTGGCCAGTGACAGGACAAGAGGAAATGGGCACAAACTGGAATATAAGAAATTCCATCTAAGCATGAGGATGCACTTTTTCATTTTGAGGGTGGCAGAGCACTGGAACAGGCTGCTCAGAGAGGTGGTGGAGTCTCTGTCTCTGGAAACATTCAAAACCCACATGGACATGTTCCTTTGCAACCTGCTCTAGGAGGACATGCTTTGGCAGAAGGGCTGGAATCGATGATCTCCAGAGGTCCCTTCCAACCCCATATCATTCTGTGATTCTGTGAACAGACATTTTGATTCCTCCTAACCAAACAGAACCCAGAAACTGGCTATTCTTACAAACAGATAAACAAGACACTGTCCATAAAGAATTAATTTATGTCTAGAAAGATAGATATTCTTTCCATTTTGGGTCTCCATTCCCTATTTGTTTGTGGTCAATTAAAAAGTCATTATAATCAGAAGGCTAACAGCAAAGACTTGTGTTTAGCTTTTCTTCGGAGATGAATGGCCCAAACATTTAACTTTGATCTTCATTAGCCTCCTTGTGTGCACTTACAAATCCTGAAGTGCCTGCCAAAGGTTTCCAAACCACAATCTTATCCACTGATATTGAAGACCTTGTCTCTGAAATTGCATGGATTTTTGGGACCTGTCTAGCACCCAGGACAAGCAAAACAACCTTATGTGGTTTATGGTTATGAATCACCCTTGAACCAAACTGGACTAGCCATCAAAATTTATTTATTCCAGAAAAAAATTCTTCATGCCTGTTGGACAGCCCTAAGACAGGAAACAAGAAGATTGTTGTCAGTGTAAAATTTCACTTGAATTTAAATGCAAAATTCTTCAGAGATCTTTCTCCCTATAAAATGATCCTCTGGTTAAAATACATGATCCAAGAACACTCAGCCTAATTTACTATTCCACAGTGAGCGTCCCTTTGCAGAACAGTCTCCTACACTCTACTAGTTCAGAGAACACTCAACCCTCACTCTTTGGTTGTTCTCTGGGTAACAGAAGAGGTGAAGGAATGGGGCAGAAGGCAGGTAAGCAAGAGCACAATAGAATGTGGGGACACCAGTCAAGGATTCCTGACCTTTGCCCAGGGACTGGCAACATTTTAAGAAGCTTGTGAATATAAAGAAGTCTGCAGTAGAAGACACCAAAAAGCAAGGCTCACCTTTCCTAACCATGAACTATAAAACCACGTTATACAGCCTGTACAAGGCAGTGACACTGCAACATTGAGGTCCATTTCTTTGGAAAAGGGGACCACAAGCACTGCTCAGCTGCTTTGAAGAAAAACTATAGGTGATTGCTCAAACTGGAAAACTTGAACCCTGGGCAGCCAGCAGTCTCCATCTGTATCAGCTCTGATTTCATCACACAAGGGAAGGGAAATTTAACATATCTGCACTCCTTGATGAACTTTAGGTAGTAGCTCCTTGTGCTCTAGAGGTATTTGGCTGTCCTTTCTGGAACATCCAAGCCTGCCCAGGAACTTTGCAGTGAGACTAATTCTCACCTTCGTTTCCCCAGAGACTAGTCATCTAGCAGTCAGGGACTAGCAGGTAACCACCCATCTCTCTTTTTTTTTTTCCCTTTGTTCTTTTTCTTTTTTATTTTATTTTTGTTCTAAGACTTCCTTGTCTGCTGTTGTAGTTGCTTGTCCCAGGCTGCATAACTACTGCAAGGCTAACAGGATTAAAAAGTAGCAAAAAAGTGGAGTCATTAAAGTACATGAAAATAGCTTGGACTACAAGCAGAGTGCATGCTGATGAGCTAGGTTTTATCTAATCTCATAGCGAATCAGAATAGGCTGCATTTTAAACTTTGCTGTGTGACTAAAGAGTAGTAAGGACCCCACCACCACTGCTCAGAACTGCCACTGATGCTTGGGTCTTGTGTTACTGCAAGAGCAACCCAGGTGTCCTAAAGTACAAAGATCAGGGTTTGCTTTTAAAATAATAGCACACTAAATTGCAAAGAAAAAAAAAATGAAAAAAGCAGCAAAATATAATCTGCTCTTACCGAAATCATAACATTTAATTTTCAAAAAAAGTACAGGACTTCTCTACGCTTCCCAAACTAGTAAAAACTTTGTTAATTCTCTTAACTTAAAATAGCAAACCCCATAAACCAATGCTTTTATTATAAAAAGTTTACTCTCCAGCTGAGCGTTCGAGTGCCAAATTCCGTCCAGAATCACACTTTCACAGCCAAATTAGAAACTATAAACTTAGAAACCAGTGTTTTATGATAGAATCCTTTGCCAGGCACTTCACTACAGCTTGGGCTACCAGCTGCTCTAATAACAAGTGAATGTTATTGAGAAAAATAATAACACCGAGTATCTGGAAAAGCAAATGAATGAGTTTAGCGTTTTATGCACAATAAAGAGTTCACGGGGTAAAAACCCCTTCTCCCGCTACAGGTGTACTCGACTTTGCAAGAGGGAAAAGTCTTAGGAGCGCTCCCAAACCTGCCAAACTCCAGCCACGCAGAAAAGTTAGCCTGTTTAAGACACCGGCGTGCTTTGGGCAGCTGCAAGCGATGTGGAATCGGTCGGTGGCTGATGACACCCGACGGCAAGAAAAACTCGGCTTCTCCCAAGTTAGCGTGTGGACAGGCTGAAGCGCACCAAGGGAGCCGGGGAAAGACGATGCGAGCTCGGTAAATACCGGGGATCGATGGGGCTGCTGAGCCCGTCAGTCAGCTTTTCAGGCGGGAGAGGACGGGGAGGCGGAGATGTCTATCTGGCTAACCACTATTCTTCGCCTCCTTTTTTTATCTCTTTGACTCGCCACCTGATGATGATTAGGCTTAAATAAAAATTAGGTGGAAAGGCGCTGGCTTCCTCGAAACTCACTTTAAAAAACAAACCGGCAAGTATCCTAAAGCTCCGGGCACCAGAAGTGAGGTGCTGTTTGGTCAGAATACAAGAAACCGGACAGTGTTTAGAGTGGGACGTGATTACTTACAGTAGATATAAGCAACCTAGCAGAATTAACATCTGGGTATCGAGAAGATAGTCTAACCCCCCACC
>VZRU01007005.1:0-26090 GCA_013398155.1 Pedionomus torquatus | reverse complement strand
GTGGAGAAGGGGGTGAGTGTTGTTGAAGCAGCAGTGTTAAAAGCCAAACTCACTCGCCAGCCTGGGCAACCTTATTAGCCCTTGACCACGAGGCGAGACAGATCCTCGCTGTCCCACCGCAGCCTCACCAAGTCATGCATCTCAGCAGATTGAGAAGCCGATAGATAGGGGTACCCACTGCGGGAAACCTTTGCTCTTTGGGTTGCAGTTGTTCGGATTAAGCCTCCCCCTGCCTACGGGGACCTTGTGAAAAGCCGTGCGACCTTGTGGGTTGTCACCTTCTCCCCCAGCGCTGCCCTCTCTTGAAAAAACCTGCTCAAGTTACAGCTGTTTTCGTGGCACTCGCCTTTTCTCCCCCCTCAAAACTCAAGCTTCCTCAAAGCAGGGTCTGCTCGTGATGCTTCCCATCCCCTTTCGTAAGGCTGCAAAGGCACAGCTGACCTTCTTCTGTTTTAAAATACCTTAAAGCAGTCAAACAGTTTTCTTTGTGCTGGAAAAAACCCACCCTGACACTACTGTTGAAAGGGAGCTGTTATGGGAAGGGTTGGCTTCAGCACACAGAAGACATTCGGGAGGGAGAGATGGAGCAGTTACACAGCTGATGGTTTGCAAGAGAGTGGCTGCTTTTCTAAAGGGGACCTCGCTCCTCTTTCAATGTGCTTTTTCCACCCCATCCCCAGTAGTTGCCACCAGTACTCATCAAATCTCGACAACCTGACCCAGTGAGTTCAAACCACTGAGAACTAATTTGGTTTTTTTTTTTTTTCCTTCTGCTGCTGCTAAAGGCTGAGTTTTCTACCAGTTTAACTCCTCAACTCCACCTCATTTAAACTGACAGGTAACAACCAGTGGCAAGAGCAGCGTGTGGCCAGGGGGACAGGGACACTTTGTTTTGGCAGGTAGCAGTTAGCTGCGATGTCAACTCACACCCTCAGGTCTCTGACGACTCGGGAGACTAAAGACATGGTGGAGAGGGCAAAGGAGAGACAGGAAAAGCGTGAAATCAAACCAGACCAAGGATAAAGAGAATACGCATACTAGATGCAAAGTAGGGGCTGGACTGTGAGTGTTGATCGTGGGAACAGATGGAGAGATAGCAAAATAAATGACATCCATTACGCTTAAAATCATATGTGTGAGAGAGGGGAAGAGGAGAGGGCAGAGAGAGCATGCAGGGGGAGAGAGGGAATTTCTAAGACAGGAAGCAGATTTGCAGAAAATGATGGTTTAAGAACTGGAATCAGAACTTACTGCTTGCTGGAGAAAAAAAACAGCACCACAGTTCAGTTGCACTAACGCAGTTAGAAAAGAACGATCCTTTGAAAAACAGCTTAATATTTTGTCTTTTAATATCCGACATTTGCAAGGATCACCTGCTCTTCATAAATTACATAGTCACACAAAAAGAGTTAAAAGGCACAGGGCAACATCAGCTTCGGCCAGCCAAATAAACAGGTATTGTATCAACCAGAGGCATAACACTGCACAGATTAAACTAGAGCCAAATCAAATAAAATACTCTTCCAGTTCTGTAGAGGATTGAGATGCAAACAAAAAGATTTTGATACCTCCATGGCTCTCCATTGGCACAGGAACCAGAAAGGAATATTCATTAGATCTGACTATAGATGTTGGTCTTGTGTGGGAGGTCTTCGTATAGTAATATGTATTAGAAACTTGATATTTTTCCAATCAAGCCTTTCCACTTGCATTTACATATATTTTACTGTAAATATTCATTTTCCTACCTGAAGCACTTTAAATAAATGTACAATAAACACATTCTACACAGAAGGGAACCAAAGAGCTTAGGGGGCTGGTGGCCAGCCCTAGAACTGCTCCAGCCTCCACATCACCGGTCAGGAGCAACACAAGACCATCCCTCCACACAGCTAGTGGGGGGTCTTGCAGACCAAGTGGGTTATCTCATCCTCATTTCTCCTGACCTAGGATCCTCCTCCCCAACCAATAAATCATAATTGATGCAAACTGGCATCTGTGCCAATAGAAAAGGCGACGGCTGGCAAGGAGATACCCTCTCACACACAGAAGTGGATTTCTTCAGAGACAACCAACGTCAGTTTGCAGTCAAGTCATTATATACTTTTCTAGCACCGAAAGGCATGGGCAATAGAGTAAACATACTCATGGAACCGCAGTTTTATTTGAAATTGAACACGCAAACTCTCAAGTGAGAGGTGGTCAGTTGACCTCAACTAAACTATGGTTGGCAGCGCTGCCTTTGGGGGGACACACTTCAGCCCCTCGCAGCAGCGAGGGGGCTGGGAGCCTGGAGCTGCCCTAGTTCTCCTTGAAAATTCCCCAGGTATTCAGTGAGCACACCCACACCGCTCACATACCAGGACTAGGGGTGCACCACCCAAAGAGTGCCTTTTTTTTTTTCCCCATTGCTGTCACCCAATGCTTAGCCAACGTAGGGTGCATCCTAAGCTCCTCAAACATATGCAAAAGCTTCACTTTGTGACAGAAAGCATCCTTTCTATTTATTTATTTATTTTTAATGGCAGAAAACACATTTTAGAAAAAGTTCTCCAGTGAGGATGCACTGATTGAAGATAACTGAAAGAAGGCTGGAAGCTATTCTTTCAAGATGAGGTTACGAAACCAAATCAATAAAATGGGTTACTATGAGAACTAGCATGAAAAAAACCATGGTCTTATCAGCTGGTCTCACAGAAGATGCATGTTAAGAGGAGAAGATAGGCTTTCCCATACTCAAACCACTCTGAGCATCATCCAGAGGCAGTAAAGTTCAAGCTGGAGTACAGGTAAGTATGAAGCTTTGTAAAGCAGTCACATTTGAAGAGTCCCCCAAAGAGATCCTGTACCAATTAACTGACACCTTGTATACAGTCATACTGACCTACTGCTACAGTACATGTTAATGATTTAGTACGATAAAATTGGCGAGTATCAATAATAAGAGATGCTAATGGACCTGGGCAGAAATGCACATCCTTAGTACTGCTTACCATGAGAAAGGTGTACTTAACTGCTACAGTAACATTAATGGCAAAATTAAAAATTTCTTTTCAAATTTGTTGGATTCAATACCAAACTAAGAGAGAACAGTGTTACCTGTGGATGTATGGGGCAATCTGGAAAAGAGGAAGAGATGACACCTGATGCTTCATATTTACACTCAGACCATCTATGAATTAGAATTAATTTTATGAATTCTTGTAGGGTATATTTATAAGGTGAAATTAAGATACCATTTATCTTAATACTGACCAACGGACCACAGGAAGTCAGAAAATATTTCTGGGGAATAAAACCAAAAGAGTGCCTCTCCTGAAAGTCACATAAAAGGTTTTCTGCACAGATTAAAGCTTTTATCATGACAGATCATAAATTGTAAAGTAGTTCTTGTGTCTATCAGAAAACTCCATTTTACGTGTTAATTCCATGTCTTATACATGAGGACAGATAGAACTCTTCTACTGCATTATTGGAGACTTATCAAAAACAGGATGCTTTTTTCTTGAGAAGATGAAAAGTACAGAGATAAGCACGGAACTAAAGACTGAAGTTTTAACCAATAATATTTTTGTGTGGTTATCAGAGGTATGTAATAATTAATCTTTTAATCATTCTGAAGATTGTGTGAAATCATAATATCTCATCTTTTCCAGCCTCAACCTGCAATTCTTGATCTGAATTACAAACAATAAGAAAGGAGATGATTTAATGAGCAACTTTGTCATGTTGCCATTTTGCCTTAGTCCAAGGCAAATGTCTAGTTTTGCCTCTAAACTCAAATGTAATAGACTTATGTTTCAACTATGCTCCCAACTGAGGCGAACATGAATAGAATTTAGGGCTATTTTAAAAGCTAGAACCCCAGCGCCTTCATGTTTTCATAGAGACAAAATTAAATACACACTGTTAAGAAGAAACAAACATTCATTTACTAGAAAACAAAATCTATGTTGTGAAGAAACAGACGTGTGGAAGGAAGTCTAAAATTTGACAAATACTAAACTAAATCCAAAAAGAACTAATTTCAGTCACAATGGCAATAGGTATGTTCTTGTTATGAAAAAAAAAAGTCAGCATGATTTAATCACACTCAATAAATAGGCACTTCAATAAAGTATATATTTACACTGGCTTTCTGAATGCTAGGGCATCACAAAGTACTATGGCTTTATTACAATGGATGGAAGATGGCAACTACTTAGAACCCAGTGCCAACATGGATTATAACAAATCCAGTGAGTATTTTGTTTTTCAATTATTCATAGAAAATTTAATCCTGATTAAGTATCCTTGGGCAGGAATTCATGGGTAGTTGATGACTGAAACCAACATTTATTTGAAATGCTTCTGTTAATTTAATCTGTGTATATGGCTTAATTATGATTGAATCCTCAATGTAACAGAAATGAATTATATCAGGATTAAAATTCTAGTACCACATCACCCATTCCATTTTCTTCGCCTTTTTTTTTTTTCTTTAAAGGATGCAAGCCTGCTGTTTTAATTACCTTTATGTTGCTATGTCTTCCAAGTCTCAAATACTGTTTAGACCTTCATTACTGGTTGAAATTTTTAGTTACATTTATTTGGAGAAAAAAAAAGGAAAAAAAAAGAAAAAAGGTAACACCCCTATTTTCATTCCCATTAAAATTATAACCAGCATGAACATTAGTTGCAAAAAAGGCTTTTCTTTTACACCAATAATAAAGAGAAATTTCTTGCAGTCAGTTGTGGACATTTCACACGTGTTTCCTAGTGGACTCTCCCTCTTTTATTTCCCCTTCTTTTACACTTATACATAAAATGCATTTATAGATAAAATGCATTTTCTCTAAAGCATGAAAATAAAAGAATTTGTACTCATCATTATGCGTCACACCAATTTCACAACTGGCCTATTTCAGACTTGTTGGAGCTTGTAGATTTTTTAAGAACTGCATTTTATAAGAACTTCAAACCTAGTATTGATATAAACTAAGGACATTTTTCTGTCTCTCTGAATGGGAAAGAAAAGATTCATTGTACTTTTCTGTGATACAGCTCAGCACCATATACTACACAAACAATATGTATAAAAATATTCAAATTGTGCATTTTTCCCACTCCATGATGCTTTTAACAGATTAATCCAGGGACCTTGTCAGACCAAATGTTTGTGAAGTCTTCTGATATTATCACTCAGTTCACCAGTGAAACCAATGTATCACATACCTGTGACAAAAATACCTGTATATTTAAGTCATTATTGCACATTCATGACATAACGTATTCTTCCTAAACATCTCAGAAGTGATGTCGATTTTTATGTCCAGAGGATACTGTTAGTGGCAATGTCACTGATGACAGTGAAGATACTTCCCAATATAAACTATGAGATAGAAAGAGTCTGTACAGCATAACCATGGAGATGCACTGACAGAGGATAACACCCACGGTAATAATCTAGACAGAAGAAATAAAAAAAAAAGAAGAGAAAAAGTGAAAAAACCCCAAAACAAACAACAAACCCAAACCACCTCCACCAACCCACAATAAATTTTTATCAGCATACTGTGCAAGTGCTTGAGGTTTAACTTAAAACCTTTTAATACTGCTGCAGTTACAAAAGACTTGAACATGAATCTCTAGTCCAGCATTCAGACTCTCACACCTGGGTGTTTTTAAATCAGTAGATAGCCCGGGGCAAGTCACAGAACCCTTCTGGCAGTCTCTGTTCTGGGGAATTTTAGACTTGCAATTCACCACCCATGCAGTTTCACAAGCAAAGGTGATGTTTAGATATTCTATTCTTAAAACAAACAGACTGGGGGGAAAAAAAAAAAAAACACCACCAAAAAAACCCTTGGAAACACTTTACACTATAGCACAATTACGAAGCTGTGAGGGTAGTGACTTATCAGTCTCACTTAGCCAGATCTCTTTTCAGTGCAAGTCTCTTCATCTGTAAAAGATGTGTAAGGCAGTATTTATCAAAAGCATGAAGGTAGCTACTCTGAGAAAGCAAAAGCCTGTTTATGTACAGAGCTTTCTGAAATCCATGTTTTTCTTAAATAACTATGGTATTTATTGATCATGTATTTCTTTATTGAAGTGCATTTAAAAAAGGAAACATAGCTACTTTGTCATGATGTAGGAACTGCAGCTGCACACAGTGGGTAAACTTGCTCAAACAGAAGAGCAGAGCAACTGTACTTTCCCTTCAGTAAGCTCAAAATCTTGCAAAAAATTCCTTATTTCCTCTACTGATCTTATTTCTAGCGATTGTCCTTCTGGCCTGATGATGTCTTCATCAAGCAAAACCAAAACATCTCTTTGTGAGTAGCTTTAGAGGAGTCTTTTTTTTTTTTTAAGCAAACAAAGTAATATTTTATTTACTATATATTTTTAGTGGAATCTTTTTCTTTACCTTACACAGCCTCTACAGAAATAAAAGCTTCATTTTTTAAAGTATTTGCCTACAAAGAAAAGCAGCAAACTAAACCCTGGAATGAGGCAGTCAATCACCTGAGAATAGTAGTGCACTTTATCTGAACATGGCAGGCTCCACACACTAGCTCTCTAGTTCCCAACATGTTTTAAGTGACTGAGAAATCCAGCGAGGCCACCCTTGTTTTAAACTGTTTAGAGCTTACAAACCAAATTATGCATTTGGAAAGATTTCTTAATCTAAAGAATATAGTTCAGCTACAGGTTCCCTGACCTACTTAGCCACATAAACCTTTTAATGGATGAAGACTAAAAAAGCTAACAACAACAACAAAAAATTCACTGATCTACCTGCTTTGTTAAAAGAATCCCCAAGGTGTTTTTAATTAAAAAACAAACAAGCAAACAATAAAACACAACACCCCCTCCACATTTTCCTTTGACTTAACAATCTCCCCCTCTCCCTCCCTTAACCTAAAAATGATTACCCTTAGACGATTCAAACCCTGTATGCCTTTGTAAAATATGACTCACATTAGCATCAATGAGAGCTGTGTGACTAAGACTTTTCAAGTTGCTTTGGGGTCATAAGATTAACAGCCTAAGAGCATGAGTTTGCTAACAAACATTGAACATGAAGCACAACTACTATTCAAATTCCATCTCTTTTATCTTGCCTGTACATACCTTTTCTCTTTGATATTCTCTGAATATTATAGCAATGGTTGCAAGACATGGGTGGCACAAAAACCAGAGAACGCAGGCCTAAAAGACGAGACAAGTATAAGTTATAAAATGACTACATGCCAGCTTAGAAGAAAGAGATCACAGTTAGAGGAACTGCATTTACATTTCTGTCTATTTTATGAACTCATTGTTTAATTTTCAATCACCAGAACGAAAACCACACAATGAAAGGTGGGATTTCTGTTTAAAAAAGCTCTATACTCCTTGTCAAATTAAAATGACTACTCAAAGTACAATGACAGGGTGCAATTTAATGAAATCAGACAGTTAAATATCAACTTTCTTATGCAGAAAGAGAGTTTAGTGCTTCCGTCAACTGCATGCCACAATTATGCTTGCAGCAGAAGGGAGCAGCTTCCCTCACATAACCCATACTTTGGCAAAGGTGATATAGAACTCCTTTTTCAGCATGCTTCTCTCCACTGTGATGATCTGGTAAAGACCAGCAGCCAGCGACAAAGCCAGGCAAACTCTGAGGCCAATAAGCAGTCCGCTTGCTAAACCGTAGTGTGAATGGTAGCTGTGGTGATTCGTATCTTCAAACTGCTCCCAAATTAACAAAAAGGTCTGGAAAAGAACACAAACAGCCAAGTGCATTTAGAGTAAACAAAGTTACACTAAACCTCAATTAATTTTCCCATCACAGATTACATTATCTGCACAAGCAGTCACGCTCTGCTTGTTGGAGACCACCATGTTACACAAAAACACCCACCCAACCTGAACTGCTTTTTGACACCACCTATTACTCCAAGTGCAACTGCCAGGAATGGAGTCTCACTTCTTGCATTCCTTAACTTTTAGAAAGTTTTACAAGTTAAAGTTTCCTCTAATTTGGATAGAAGGAATGTGGCAACTTAGCATAAGATCCAAAATAATTATGTAGTTAAACAGTCTACTAAGGCCTACTAAGCAGGAAGCCCACTCAAATGATTCCACAGAGCTACAGGGAGGTGTCTCCTTCCACTTGGGATCTACAACCTGTAAAGCTTGTTTCAAAGGCAGGCGACTACGCCTTTTCTTTCAGAATCCTAACAGGATTCACTTTTCTTTTCAAAGATGGGGAAGTAAGAGGGTGGTGCTGCTGCTGCCCCTTTTATACAATAGCCTAAAGGCTCAAACATTCACCCAAGTTGAACTTGGATCTCCCACAATTCCCTTCTTTGCCTGAAGGATATGCAACTCACATCTCCCACCTCCTTGGAGAGTGCCCCAACTGCCAGGCTATAGGCTGTTCTTGGGTGGGCCACTCACTCTCCACCCCTTCTATTGAAGCTGTGCCATCATGGAGAAAAGAATTCAACATCAGCTCGGTCAGAAACGGCGAGCAGGCCTGACTCTGCAAGCAACAGACTCTGAAGTCTCCTAGGGTCTTGGAAAGGTAGCATCATAGGTTCCTAATGCCGTTCCAACATCTGGACAAACGCTCTAGCCGACAGGTAACTACATGAAAGACAGCAATCCTTCTTAGCTCTCGGCACTGTACCCATTTGCACTGTGAGAAAGAATATTGATAGATTCTCTAAGAAGAAACAGATTAAGAAGTGCCTAGTTTCTGAATCTTAGCTGAGTACAAGGCAGATGTCTACTTGGTGCATAAAAGAAGAGGTCCTGCTGAAGGAGTATCTTTTTAAGACTTTGAGAATCTTAACATTATAAATTAGAATACACAAAGTTTAGACTCTCCCAGCATCTCGTAGCAGCTGAATGGCATTTTAAGAACTTAATATACCCTGGAATCCAGTTCACCTACTACACACATCTAACTTGCACTTAGGTTTCAGGTGCCTAATGAAGCAGGCTTTCTGAAGAAAGGTAGGCAAATTTGATTTATATGAGTGAGCTAGCTCTAAAGGCTTTCAGAACAGACACTGTATGACTCAATTTAGAAATCTAAATTAGTCAGATTCCTTTCTGAATACATTCAAAGGATCTCTCACTACATTAAGTATATAAAGACAAAAAGGTTTGTGACAATAACTCAGGAAAAAAAAAGCACAATCCACCTGTGCCTTCCAAAGGTGGGTATCCTTGAGTCTCATTAGTTGAGACAGGATCATTTTCACTTAGAATATCCTCAGAGAGTACTCCTATGCTTTTCCCCTCCCTTACTTAGGCCATGACACAGCCAAGCATGACTGCTACCATTTCATCAACCACCCAGATGGAAAAATGGAAGGATGGGAGAGAGACAGCTGTGAAACATGCACATCTTGAACATCGCTAGTAACTCATAAACAATCTGACCAACAGGCTTCAATGTTCACATCATAACACTCTATTTTTGAGTAACTCCAAGCAAACACCTTCAAATGATCATATTATTTGACTGAGAATTCTGTCAAGAAGTATAACTCAAATAAGACTAAATGGCTCCTGAAACCCTGAGATACAGCACAGTGTTTGGTAAAGTCACATCTACAGCATTAGTTTTGGCATGAAATTGAGGAATTCCTATCACATAAGTTACTTCAGTCCAGGTAGAACATGATCAGGCTTTCTACCAGGTACAGAATCACTGCAGTCTTGTACAACACATTTTGCCTTTTGGTATTTACACTTGAGAGTAGCCAAAAATTTAACTTCCTCCCTGGACTGGACATACATGTCTAAGAAAATGAAAAATCCTCAGCCACCCCCTGTATATAGAATCTTCCTGGCTAAAGCATGCATCTGGGTGGAAGAAATAAAGACTGATGGAGATAGAACTGTGATACTGTTTTACAAAGAAACTTCATGTAGACCCAGGGACAGCTTAAACTTAAAGAACAAAGCTCGTGAGGGTTTGGATTTTCCTTAACCTACACCAATTTTAAGAGTAGCGAAGGAAGTCACTTTCATGCAAAGATGACACAGAGTGAGAGTAAAGGAACCATCAGAACAAAGTCCAAATCCTTGTGGGAAAACAGTGCCTGACAGCAGGGTATGTGCTGGACCAACCCTTTAAAGAGTGTAAACACCGCAGGAATAGGCTGATCAAAGACTCTGTGTAGTGACAGCAATGTAAGATCATAGAAGTCCAGATTCCTTCAGTTTCTTTAGATTACTACAAAATAAGCAGAGGCCAGAGGCATTAGGCAGATATGGAACCGTCAGTGCAACAGACTGGAAGCCTCGACAAGGTGAACATGTGTCATTGCTCCTACTAGGAGCTGGGACTGTTCTCACTCACCTGAGAAAAGCAGGATCCTATAAAAGGGAAATCTGTGCTATGGAGTATTTCTAGGTTACAACAGATTAGGCAATCTGTTCTCAGTAAGAGAAGTGCTTTCATAGGCAAGCATGATCTTGAAAGTCAAGATCTCTTTGGTTGGCTACACCTGAAAAATTAAGGTCAATAAGCCCTGAAGTTCCTTACCTTGACCACAGAAACACACTTATCTCACTTAGCTGCATTACCAGGAAGAAGCTGAAAAAACACCCAGACAACAGCTTGTTGAAACAGGCATCACAGATTTTTTTTTTTTTTGGTGGTGATGAGCAGAACTATGAGCTCTGAGAAGAAATTAGGGGAAATTCTAAATGTTATCCAGAACAACTCTGCTTAGGCTGTAGACAAAAGAACCGCATGAGCTAGGTGGCTGAAGAGCTGACTTCCACTATGTTCAATGTTGAAGTCACAACTGTTTCCTCCTAAAGTAAAGAAGAATGACCATCTCCTTATTCACATAATGCACTGCTCAAAATGCCTGACTTCACCTGCATGTACCTCCAATATATCTTGGTTCACAGTAGAATCACAGAATGGTAAGAAGTTGGAAGGAACCTTTGGAGATCATCTAGTTCAACCTTCCTACCAAAGCAGGTTGACCTAGAGCAGGCTGGACATGAAAGCATCCAGGCAGGTTTTGAATACCACCAGAGAAGACAACTCCAGCAGTACTGGACATCAACTACTGTCCAGTACTAGTCTTACTCTTCAAATGCTAGAAGAATGTAGATCTGGAACATCAGGATGATGTCCATGGCGAACAAGTTGCATGGATGTGGAGGTTCAATCAGGAATCAGATGTTCTTCTTTTTTTTTCTTCACATGAGGAAACAATTACAGTAGAACCCCTCCTCCCCTTCACTATGCCAACACTGACTTTATGGTAAGCCAAGATAACATATCAATCTCCAGAAAAGGCAGGTTCCCATGGGATAGATCATCTCTGAGAGGTAAGCGGAAGGGGGAAACTGGAAGCAAAAGGGAAATTAAAAGTAGCAGCAAGGCAAAGTGGAGTAACTAGCTACTTCTAACCATATTTAGTACTTGGATATCTGATAGCATGCCAGTAAATGGTTTATATCTAAGGTCAGAGGTAGAGCTGATTACGAGCCCAACTTTGGGGTGTACCTAACAACCCCTGTGAAGCATGGTGTCTAATGCAGTAAAGCTCTCTGTCATTTTGGTCAGGTTCAAAGTGATTAGATATCTTTCTAGAACCATAGTTTCTACTCTGATCAGCCCTGAAAGCTGAAACTGGTTAGGTTTATGTGATGGGAAAGGCCTGCCATCAGGAAAGTTTTGTACAAGGTTTGTGTTTCAGCAGCAGAATCTTTAATGAACACAGAGTGGCCTGGGAATCTTTTGTTCTGAGGCTGAAATACAGAACAAGTTAAGACAAAGGGAGATGCCAAATGGCAGACTTGTCTCTCCTTTGAGATGTTACCTCTTTGCAGCTGCAAAGACCACAAGAGATTTGCTGACTAGGAGGCTGTGTCCACCCTAGACTAATGGTAACCTATAAACACAGCCTGGGAAATTGCTGGTGTTTCTGAAAGAACAAAAAGAAAGAATCCACAGCATCAGTACAAAGAGGAGAAAAAAAAACCCTGAAAATTTGCTGAGTAATTTGAACTAGTAGCTGGCAAACGGGGTCAGATAGTTTGCCAGTCAAAACTGCAGTTAAATTGAAGAACAACATGTTTTCCCAGACTGTCCACTTGCTTGACTTCCCTGAAGACAAGATGAAGACAGGAAATGTAGAACGTCAATGAAACTAACATGGTTCAATCTCTATCTGCTGGATTAGGGTAACACACGTGGTCTTCAGCACCCTTCACAGCAAGTCCTCAGAACATCTCTGATTATCCACGTAAGACTGTCCAACCTCTGGCATAGAAGGAAACTGGCTCTCCTATAAGAATCTCTGGGAAAGAGCAGGACAGAAAGAAGGTTATTCTAGGTTTTTAATAATTAAAAGTGCTCATCAATTGCTCTATTACTGCAGGTCTAACACCCATATCAGTCTAGACAGACCAGTGAACAACACGCTAATCCAGAAAATTAAGAGCCATTGATAGAGATGATGTAGTCTAGATCCTGCTCCCCTGAGCTCAACATCCACATCTGGTATTAAGTAGAAGAAGTCTGGCAGAAGGTATACTTTTATATTTACTGAACAGTGAGATGGAAAGCATCCTCTCCAGAAGGGTGCTCTTGTCAGGATACTTTTTCTGAAGACAGCAGGCCCTGAAACAGGGATGCAAAACCAGCCAGGCAATGACATACTCTGATATCTATTTTCCATTCCTACAAGACTCCCACTGAACCCTAACATTGCCAAGACTACCAGGAGGAGAGATGTGGTAGATCTGTGCCTTCATGGTGGAAAGACAGCCAACTTTGTGCCAATGCTCCAGTGGTGCTCAAAGAGCAAACACCAACGTTTAAGGGACCAGTACTGGGGGAAAATAACATGTATGCACGATACCTGCCCCAATATTTACCACAAGTAACACACACACAAAAAAAAAGCTGATGATATGATGATACTTGAGTGTCCTTTCTATGTATACTAAAAAGGAAACAAACAAAAAAAACTTCCCAGTCTCAAGTGACAGTACTAACACACCCATATATATGTACAAGTGGAAAAGTATGAATAAAATTAAATACTTTCAGAAGTCTTCTTTACTACCAGTATGTAAAATTTCTGCTGCTAGATGTGTGTCAAAGTAAGGCGGAATTAACCTGTCTTTAAATTTCAACAGTCCCATTGACCTTAACAGCCTTCGGTTTATATTCTTAATTAGCAAGAAATGTCAGCTCCCAGCTACTCTTTATGTTTTAGCAGTCCACTATTTAGTTTGGAAGCAGCACTAATTACAGATACTACTCTAATCTGTATCTGCACAAAATTTTCACTATAATCTCTTCCTCATTACTGTTTCCAGTTTCTCCCTGCTCTTCTCTCTCAACAGCTTTCAGATTCTCTTGCCTTTATGTTCTGATTTTAAAAAATTTGTTTACAAAAGACACCACCAGGGTTGGATGATCTCCATTACAATTTACTTTTAACTCATGAGTTTACTTGACTTTCTAATTTATACTAATGGAAAATATTTGAATGAAATTATGTGTCAGACCATTTGTATATTTGCAAGACCAATCCTGCAGATGAATCTTTCAAGAATTGGCTTACATTGATTGAAAGGCCATTAGACATCCTATTTGAGTGGTTCTAAGAGAAGGGCACTGAGGATTTCAAATTTTTTTGGTGACAGAATTTCTCATAGCATTTTTTTCTCATCTTTCCTCTCGTGCTGCTTGTTTTTATCCCCCACAATGCGGTTCACAGCCCCTCAGTTCTCATTACAACTATTTATAGGAACGTATTATAAATCAGATCACTAAAACGACTGTCCTGAAATATCTCCCTCCCCGCACCTCTCCAATCTAGATCATTCCACTGATCTGGTTTACACTATAATGCTACGAACAATTGCCACAGCCAGGAGTTTAGAAAACTGTGGGAACTTCTTAAGTGGTTTTACTGCTGAACAAAAACATGCTGTGGAGCTACACCTTAAATTGTTTAAGTAAAGAGAAGGTGTTACCTATAAGACATACTGGGTGCACATTATGCTGTGGGATTTTTTTTTTTTCCAGTCTTGATACTCCCTCCCTCATAAAATATTGAAATTAGTTGGTTCACATTTCTGTCATACTTAATAGCAGCTGTGTATTTCAGTATAAGAATGAACATACAAACCTGTGTAACAACAACTACTACAGCAATGCCAGTAGATGTTGGAGTGGAATCCCACTGAAGAGGTCTGCCTTGAGATTTCTTCATTCTGCCTATCGTCCAACCCATACACAGACTCAGCAATAAATACAGCATTTGCATCTGTGAGATTATGTCACACACTGTTGAAAACAAAAGAAAAAGAAATAGTCACTTTTTTTTTTCTGAAGCAAAATATATATATATTTCTAAATACCCACCCACAGAGGAAAGATGGACATTTACAGCTATCACCTTTAGCCATAATTGTGATGTTAGCTTGCCTAGCTGAGGCTGCTTTGCCACAAAATCTGGATATTTTGGGTAGTTTCCAGTGACCAAACAGATCGCTATCACCTTTCCTCTACTTATGCTGCAGTTCTGCAACAACATGGGCACAGAGCCACATCCTTCCAAATCCCACTCTTCTGTCAAAGAAGTCTGGGCTCAGGAGTCTGTCTGCATAAACAGATTTACAAATGCTGAAGAACTAAAATCATATGTATGATAATCACACTGCAAATATGAGACATGATTAAATGAATTCCTTTCTTTGCCCTGAAAAACTTTTGTTCAAAAATCAGACAGTTGCATTGTACTTCAAATTAACTGCATTTTGTCTTAAGGATACAGTAGCTTGCAAGAGAAAGCACAAGTATTTAGGACAAATTCCACTCTTAGATACTTAAAGGGGAAAACATAATTAATAACCTTAGCAAAAACTTCATTTGGAACAACAACTTGCATGTATTTCATTTTATTAAATGCAAACTACCTTTGCCTCATTTTGCTATGTCCATTTTCTGCACAACCCCCCCCACCCCCATTTTGGGAACAATTAACACATGCTCCATTCATAATCAGCGTCTCAAACCTGTGTTTGAAGCTGTATCTGAATAAAGAAAACTTAAAGCTATAATATACTAAAGCCTTTACTTGTTAGCCTCGCTGAAGTACTACTGATGGTAGAAAGAACTAAAGACTTCTTTCTGGGTGATTGTTAGTTTTAAACATGGTAACTTTTTGCCTCGTATTTACATAGCAATTTTTCAGTTGGTGTTTGGATTTGAAAGCAAACTGGCTCATTGTACTGGGGTTGCAGGGACATAAGAAGCAATATTTCTTGTATATTATGCAAATTGCACATTTGGTTCAGAAACTAGAGATTGGACACTACGCACAACAATGCCTTCTTGTTCACTTGATTTAGAATTGCTCCTTATTTGTAATTTTCACTTACACTCTATGTCACAAAAGCAAACTTCTATTTTACTGGACTGTATTATAAAAGACAAATGTACTTCCACTTTTACTACAAATATTGGCACAGAAAATGTTGCTGCTGTAAAGATTAATATCACACAAGGGAAGTATGTCAAATGCAGATCAGCTACAGTATTTCCCTGACACTCAGTAATATTAGCAAAATATGAATAGAAACCAGACTTCAACATCTTATTCCAGGATATATTTGGTATTCTCACAGTTTATACTCTAAAATGCTTCTAAAATGTATTCAGATCTCTTTGCTGCTTTAGAAATGTCAAGAGTTTTTAGTAAATATAAATTGCTCATTCTTTAATAAAATAAACTGCCACTGGTTTTGGGCAAAATGATCTTGGAATTATTCCACAGTGCTGGCTATGGAGACGTAGTACTCACTGGAAAATATTGTTACATGAACCCAAGGCAACCAAATTAGCGTAACAAATACCACCTAAACAAATGACTGAAGAAAAATGCCCTCTAGAACATCCAGATTATTTTCCGTTGCTCCTAACGATAACTTGACCTATAAATTATAGCCAGACATCCTCTCTCAATCACATATTGGATACAGATATTGCTCTGCTTCAGTGTGGCAACAATTCAAGTAGGTTCCCAGACAAAATGGCATAAGACAAAAATTCAGTACCGTCTTTAATCTTTGACATCTCACACACCTTGACAGAAAGTAAGAAGGCTGAAATAAATTTTGAAAGTTATAATCCCATAATATCCAGGGGCAGAAAAAAGCCACATGATACCGAGCTGGTATTTGTCAGATTTCATCACAACTCACTTGTTTTGTCTGTTCAACAGTCATAATAATAGTATTTCTATTTGACTGTTAAAGTGTCTATCTTATCAAAAGTTAGAAAACTACTATTTGTGATGCTTTTGAGTACAGCATTATTTGTGTAAGTTATGTGATTAACTCAGGCGATAAATTATACTAAGATCAGGTCTTTATACTCACTGGAGATTAAATGACAGCAGGAAAAGAGTAATTGTGTAGAATAGCATCTGAACACGTTTCTAGAAGGTAATTCTGGCTCCATGCCAGACAACAGATATTTTACTTTTAACTTGGATTTTGGTTGTGATATAGGGAAAATGGTAGTGCCTTCCATCTTCAAGCTGTACTACTTGCTATCAGCCATCCCTCAGAATTGTAACAGACGCTGAAGCTTTCCACATTTCTATTACTTGTGGTCTTTTACTGGTTTTGGAACCACAAACCTTAAAAAGAGTAGGAAAGGAAAACTTTTAGCTGAATTTCTCAAATTCAGTTATTGATTAAAAAATATTATTTTATTCTTAATAACTTTTGCTTTAAGCAAGTAAGAGTGGGCTCTTCAATATGTTAACAGAAAATCTAATCGCAGCTACTCTCTGAAGTTCTGGCTGGGTAGTTAACACTGGGTTTTTCACTTGGAAGGAGTTATGACTACCTCCATATACTCTAATTTCACTTCAGGAGACGAGAGAGAAAGATTAATAATACAGTTGCTGGAGAGGCTGCAAGGAGCTGCGAACTCAAACAGCTAACAGAAGAAAGAGGCAATTACTGTGGTGCCAAGTGCCATCAAGAGGCGGTTAATTCCAACTGCAAGCTTCTAGATGAACCCTAGGACGGGAAATATTTTTCTATATAGGCTGTTACTCTCCAACGCTATCTCACTACCACATTACTACTTTCTTGGGGTCCCTTCAAGTCAATGAAAAGGCAATACATTTCCTTCGAAAAAAACCCACAATGCTTCAGATGCGAACTACAGAAAAAACCCTTAAACAATAACGTTTAGCCCTGAAGAATCCAACAAGAGTAAGTTAGTGCACTATGGAAAAATATTTTATAGACGTTTCTAGGCAGTGAAGATTGCTTTGTTATTGCTTTGTTAACATAAATTTCTTTACACAAGCATATTTTTTAATTATTCTAATCATATCACTTGTGCTGTAACACATTTAACTGTTTAATTATAATAAACATTAAATTTGCTAGTGAAATGATACACCATAAAATGCAATTAAGTTCCCTAAAAAGCTTTGCTACTCTAAATCATGCCAACTCTTCAACGTATTGAAACATTTACCCATGTGGCAGACATGTATTTAAGTGCAAGGAACCTTCAGACAAGAAAATCCATTGAAAAAAAAACCCACAAACCTAAACAGTATCACAATTGTATAGCTTCTAGTACAGTTATTGTAAACATCCAGAATAAAATCTGTTTTTCAGAAGAGCAACTTTTAGCACTTTATATTGAAAAATCCAATTATATGGTCTAAGATCATAATATGATCCAACAACAGCATTTGCTAATGTATTATACAGACAAAAGTGCAGAAATACGTAAGAAATAGTAGACAAGTATACTCACATTCTGCTAGACTTCCCATAAAAGGTGCTCCTATTCCATCTTTAGAATAACTGAAATAATAAAATCATGGTACTTTTAAATGAGTCTTAAATGTGTGTTTTCTCTCAAATGCACATTTATGCAATGATGTGTTTCTAAAAAAATCAGTCCTATGTTTTATAACAATCAACACTGAAAAGATGATATACTGATCTTTATAACACAACGTTCTTCAGGTCTTAAGACTGAAAGAAAAAGTAAGCAAAGGTACCTTGAGAAATGCAGGTAGTTTGCAAAAGCTGAACCAGCCTGCAACAGTAATGCAATTGTCAACACCTTTAACACAGTATGCATAGGTCCACGCTTCTTAATTGTTTGCCATAGGGACTGTGCATATATGCAAGCAGTTACAAAGTACGCTAGGACAAGCAGGAAAAAGAATTCATGTAATCCTGTAGAAAAAAAGAAAAATATAGCTCAGCTTTTATAAAGAAACATTGCTATGCAGTAAATAGCTAAGAAGTATGTTCTTTTATAAAAAAAACTTTAGCAACTGTTACCCAGAAATGGTTGCACACACAGAATGAGCAAATCCTAGCCTATTTTATCCAAAAAAGTCAGTGAGTTTTTTCAGAGAGCTGATTATTATTTGATCTGACAAAGCATTCTTTATTCAAGAATAACTTTTCTGAAAGTAGCAGTGATTCTGTTGAAATACAAAAAGCTTTGCAGCAATTACTGAAATAAAGTGGCATAGAGTTTCCTGATAAACAGAAAATAATTGTAGCTGATCTGATCAGTCAGAAAAGCATTCAAAGTACTAATTTTTAGCTCTTTTTTTATTATTCAATTTTTAAAGACACAATTTGAGATGGGAAAACCCAGAACAGACTTCTGTTGAATGTATTTTACCACTGGGTGTCACTGTTCCTCCACATAAAGCAGTTACTTTCCAGAAGCAGAGTTTTTCAAGACAGAAAACTTGGAGATCAATCAAAGTGGCAAGAAAAATAGCACACAGAACAACAGTAAGTTCATAGTGGATTTTTTTGCACCTATCTGAATAGGTTCTCAAAGATTTTTACATCATTTACAGAGGCCATCTAATTTTCAGTCTGGCAGAAGTCTGGTAAAATGCTTCCCTCAAGACCTGGATCCCAGAAATGTTTTCTATTGCCTGGAAGCTTCAGAACCTATATGAGCACCCAAAGGGTCAAAGCCAGCAAGTTGTAAGCAAAAAGAGAGAAAACAGACATTTCTCACATAAAACATGGTTTCAGGGAAGACTAGAGAAGGAAAACAAGCGATGGCCACAGAATCAGATTCTGAACACTGCTTTTCCTCCAGCAGCAGAACAACTCTACTAAAAACTCCTCCACACAGGGATAAAAAACAGAGCAACTATACATTTCAATATCTGAGTCAAAGACCATTAGAAGTAGAGGAGTTCTGAACAGCTGCTAGTTGCTAAAATTAATCACTTTGGACATATATAGAGTGAAATGGGAAGAAAAGAGCATAAGGTAACAAAGACTCAAAAAAATATTTTCAGGGCCACTCTGCTTCTCTTGTATACCTCTACAAAAGCATGATTTTATGAATGACAGAAATATGCATCTTGGATCAAATCTCTCATTCTTTCTTTCACTCTTTATCTTTCTGCTTTAAAATACACCCACTGAAGTTGGCAAGGATTCTGTAGTTACGTTATTTCTCACCATGATGAATGGGTCTCAAACTTTAGGAAAATGAACAAGCACTAAACATTTAGGATAGAAAGTTCCTTCCAAAAAAGACATGTTGTGGATGACTGGTTTGAGACCAAAAGGACTGAACAGAAAGTTGCACTGAAATACAGCTGTAAAAAACAGGGTAACTTTCAACCTGCCTTTAATTCTCTTGACTTTCAAGTAACCTAGAGTTGACAGAGAAAAATAAAACACATGTACCTTAATTTGAAATACCTAACTTCAAAGATCTTCAAAATGCTGTCTAGCTGGTCAGCTGCCCTTAGAAATCCCAGATTCCACTAGTACCATGTCTTACAGAAATACCCCAAAACCCTACTATATAAAATGACATTACCTTCTAGGGATCAGAAGCCAGGCCTCCTCCTTTCTCAAGGCATACATCTTAATGACAAAGTTACAATTTCAAGTTCTTTCCTATACTTTCCTTACAGTCCATTTAATTTTGAGATCTTCTGTGTCAGGCCACAACTTTAGTAACTAAAGTGAATGATAACCTAACCAGAAACATCTGTAACTATCTAGTTCCCTCAATGAAAGGATCCATTCCTCAAGGAATGAAGCTGGATCTTCTATTGGAAACTCTAATGTTCTAAGCTATGTGCCTTTAAGCAAAAATGTCAAACATTATTCCCCAAAGATGCATTAAAACCCCAATTTCATATATATACATACACACACACACAGACATTAGCACTAACTTTCCCCATGTATCAGTACTTCCAATTAGGCAAATTTTGGCAAGTCAGTCTAGAGAAAGGAAGGATTTTTCTGTAATGCCAGAAAATAAATAAAAGTTTATTCTCCACAAAAAAGTAGAATATGGAATATAAGAGACACTGCTATCTATTCCCTGTACTTTTCCAAGCATAGCAAGTACCAATTTCTTCGCACGATCAGATCCTTAACTTAAAAAATCTAATTTTAAGAAAAAAATCTTACCAGATTCCCCTGCGCTAAAGTGATCTAATGGATTCCCTTCTGCATCAGGGTTTAGTAAGACCATTTCAAACTGAATATCCTCGGATTCAGAATAATTCTCCTCGCAGGTAAACTTGTCTACATAAAACACATACCATGTTTCCGGATAAGGAATCTGTGAGACTGTCAGATTTTGCTCTGTGTGGTTCACAGTCACTTTGGAAGAAAACAGACAAACAAAAGTATGAGTAAATACTTGGTTAGTTTGCTTTTACACAACTCATCTTTGAATGAGGATAAAATTTGAATCCAAAACATCATGTACAGGTTATAAACTACACACAGTACAAAACAATCTTTGCTTTGAAAGGTAGCTGTAACACCAGAGACCAGACTTCTAATTTCACCTTTTGTTTCAAGTAGGTAAAGGCAAGGGTTGGTGAGGATATGTAGCAAATTCCATCTCTCAGCTTTTGGGTTTGCCAGGAGGGCTCCCTTCTGCCAGAAGCCAGTAACTGCAAATTCTGTCTCCTATGCTTAGCACATTTCTGTCCTCCAGTACAGAACTGAGAGGACTAGCTACTCTGTATTAGCCAACAGATACTTCTGCATGAAGTACGAAAAATACCTTTGTGAAATTTATTCTACCATGTTTTCAAAGCTTTTTATACCAAACAGGAGCAGCCACAGATGAGCTTGTGTTCATGCTTTAAAGGTACAACTTAACACATTTTACAGCACCTTCCCCAAAACGTGACAGACTGAATCTCAATTGACAGCTTTGGGCTTAAGCCATCATCCAATGAAATTGCATATTTCAAATCAGATTACATTTAAAACCCACTGTGTAAGTGACTGACACCGATCCTGGCACTATTTTGCTCCAAAAGCAACTGTTAACTAAGCACAATTGCTCAAAAAAACCCAACCCGATTTGTCATGGCTCTGTATATTTGGGTGAAAGCACAAAATCTCTACAGTATTGTTATGCTGATTACTGAACTCAAGTGCTAATTAGCTCAACCATAAATGAAAGTAATCTCTGCAGAAGAAATAACAATATAATTACTAGACTGTAGGTTAATTCACCTTAGTAGTTTAAGATGACAATGGTTAAAGATGAGGAAAAAAAATAATTAAAAAAAATCTACAACACAAGCCATTTGGTTTTTTACAGACAGGTCTTTTTAAATTAAAATGCTGCAAACATACATACAAAACAATCCTTAGCATGCTCATTATCCCTAAATATTTTTGAAACAAGATTTGGAACTGATTTCTAAAAAGTCTATGTGTTGTGAAACACATTTATGTAACTTATATAAACTCGTTTCTACTTCAAGAAGTTATTTTCTGTTTTCTAAAGGGATGAACAAACTAATGTTAGGATCCAGGAAGAAACATATGAAATGTGTTTCTTTGCAGCAATTGTCACGAAGCACGAATTTGGACAACACAAAGCAGAAAATCGTTCTAACATGGGCAATTTGTCTTATGTAGCTAATGGTAAGCATGCATTTCACTCTGGAGCTACACATCAACCACATATACTAAGTGAAACAGTTTCTTTAAAAATACCCAAGGCTTTTAAACCTACACATCCAGGATTTTATATGGTGCTTAACCAAACAAACAAAAAAACCAAACTGCAGGTGACAGGTTAGCTTTGCTCTGCATCTTGACTCTTGGCGCAGTTCTGACAGCATCATTTGCACCAAGACTAAAGATCACACAGAGCGCATTTAACTGCATTTTCTATCCAAACTACAAACTAACTGACAGGAAATTAAGTAAGACAGGATAAAATAAAAATGCAGTTGATTTTGCCCAAGATCAGTAAACAGATCCAACTCACCCTGTAGTCATATGATTCCTAAACACAGTAGAAAACAGCAAGTACAGTGTTGGGACAGACAGGAGTGATGGGCCAACTACTAGTCATTTCAGCAGCACTTCATGTTCAGCTCAGATGAAGTATAAAAGAACTACATCCTTAGAAGTGACATTTGTATAAGATTTCATTATGACAGTGTTCCAGGAGATCAATTAGTTGCTCTAGGGATTCTGTCCGCACAGAGGAAATGTATTCCAAGAAGAAACTGCATTCCCTTGAAATATATTTCAATGCAGTTTCTAATATTAATTTAATTTCTTAATGGAAAAATTCTGGTTTAAGTAGGCTTTGTAATATTACAATCAATAAATTAAGCAGAATTTATTATTTCAGTATGTTTGTCTTCCAATTTCATAACGGAATGATTCGGTGTTTTACTGGCCTTTTAAATTTAGATGGATATTTGAGTTAAGATTTACCCTGATTCGCTCAGCTTTGAGGTTAGCTCATCTTCAATATTATACTAAAACTTTTCTAACATGTTTTGTCAATCAAGATAAGATAGATTTGTGCTATCATGACAGAAAAGTAATTTCCATAGCATTGAAGAACAGAAGCCTCCTGACAAATGAGAAGCATTCCTCCATGAACATGAAAACAAGTAAACCTGTATATTTTGTACCAGTATAGTTATCAACTCAAATATTAAAAACATTTGAATGGGAGATTCAGTGATGAATACAAAATTTACAAAATAAAAAGGTGAAGAACATTGAATTATAATGGAAGCAGGTTATAAAAGTACAGCAGCATAACCCAGATTCATTTTTGCAGATGACCTTAATAGTAAGGTAAGGGGAGGAGGGGAGCTAATGATTATGAGGTTATGAAAGAAAAGAAAAAAAAAAGAACAGAGAAAAATGTTTTTTAGGTACAAAGTTATCCTCTTACTGTGAACTTGGGCTACATACTCCCAACTTACAAACATTCCCTGCAGAACTTTAGAGGTAACTGCAGTAGCCTTTTTTCTTTTTTTTTTTCCCCTCTCCTTTCTTTCCACTACATTAGAAAAAAAAAATAATCACAACACATTTGACTGTCTCAAATGTTTACATTTTCTAAATTCTTCAGTTTCATCTTACTACAGTATTCTTTGTAAATTCTTTCACATACTCAACCAATTATTTTTATAGAAAAGTTTGAGATAAAAAAAACACAAAAAATTTTACTCCAAGCACAGTTAAAGAAAAACTCTGCACTGAATGAGCAAATGAAGGTTTCAGCCAAACGCGTATCCTTTCTGAGTTGTGTACAAGTGAGAGCATGAAATTAGAACTAGTCGTAGAGTTTGGCTCTTTGCATTGAAGTCATTATTGTCTAGGATTGTTCATTTTCCATCAGTAAACTAAATCACAACTCACAAAGTCTTCTGAAGTGATGCAAACAAAGCAATTACATTTCCTTGTAATAATTTTTAATTACAGAAGGTCAAAGTTCTGCTTTTACTTAAGTTGATGCAAAGTCCAAATTCACTGAAATGAATATTCTAAATACACAGGTAACTTAATTTGTAAAGAAAAAAAAAAGTAGTAACTCACTTGTCAGCTGAGCTTTAGAGAACTTTTCTGCACAGCTGTGATCTTGGATACTGTTCTGCAGCTTCTGCCATTCCTGTGCTTGAAACAGGTGAAGTCTAGCTTCTTTTGTCACAGCTACTGCTACATTCTTGATTCTGACACACAGAACAGCATGGTCACCTTAATATTTAAAAAATAAAATCAACTATTCTGCTTGATGTCCGTTACAAACAAAAAGCTAGCATGGCATGGATTTTTGGTAAGTAGGAACACTAAAGCTTTACTGTATTTCTTAAACTCATACAACTACTTCCCATAAAGGTCTCTATGCTCTTTCATAAACAATTTCTCTACAACTCATTAACATAGTACTGCATCCATAATTCTTTATGAAGGTACCTAACCAAACCTTCACCACAGCCCAAATGTCATGAACCTGATCTACTACATACACCCTTCTCTCCTCTTATTTTTTTTAAAACAGGCTTCCGGGTAAGTCTTTTGCTCCCTCCTACCCCAAGCTTTATTTTTTCAAGTTCAAGTATCAGTCTTAATAGCTGCTTCAAAATCTAGGATTTTATTATCTTTGTAGCACAAAGGGTAGCATCATAGGGTAACTTGAGCCTAATACCAGAAGAACTTATGTAAATAGTCATTCATGTTGTAGACTGGCAAGAGCCAAAAGACTTGGTTACAGATGACAGACGTTAAGCTGATATAAAGAAAATCAAACTTCAAAAATATTCTCTAATATGTCAGTTTACCTATAGGCTGCATCTTGAAATAAGAGAAATATCTTAGTTGGTTTAGAACTAGCTCATTTAACATGATTTATCTTGGCTGGGTAATTCTACAGTGCTCAAACTTATTTTGATAAATTCTTTCATTGTATATTGCCATAGATTTCTTCAATATAACGGTATTCTAAACTAAAAGACAGTATTTAACAGAAAAGTCAATCCAATCAGTATTGCTAAAGTATAAATTCACCCAAAATTTAGTAAGATTTGTATGTTTTTTAAATTGTGCGTGCAATCTTCTCTCCCACCTAACCTATGCAGCAACTGGATTTAAGTCAGACTACTATCAAGTTCAAATAAGCTTTGCCAGAAACGTTTTCCTGTTCAGAGATAGCTGCAAGACAGTGGGTCCTGCAATAAAACCTCAAAAAAAGGTGATCCCCTGAGATCTGTAAAATGTTATATGGACCACAGTATACTAACACCGCTAATAAAAGTTTTTGAAAAATTAACACAAGGTTCTAGAAAAAGGCTATATGGCTTCACTAAGACCCAAAATACATATAGGTGTGGGTATTCATGTAGAAAGAGGGCTATTTCTAATGAAATACGCACCATCAACTTGTAGAGTTATATCGGAACCCCAAATTCACTCATGTTGCATCTTAATGCTCTTTCCTCAGATTTAACCAGCTCACTTTTTTTTTTTCTTTAGACCTATTTAGAGCACTTCTACAATTATCTTCTAGGACAGTGATAATTAACCGCTTTCAAGTCACTGCACAAGCTATCCCCACCCTATCTATCATCTCTCTCAGCGCTGGAAGGTCACATTCCAACTTTTCTTGGCGTAAGTCACATTTTTCTTCATCCCACTAAGTTTGTTTTCCTCTCACACTACTCCTCCAGCCTGGGAGGAAACCAGTCTAAGTATTATCTTCATGGTTGCCTTCCAAAGCATTCAGTAGGACTCCTCAGAAGCTAGCTGAGAAAAGAAATAGTCTAAGCTACCTGTATGCTGAGCACGTAGGAAAAGTTTGCTAACCAGCACGGTCTCGTTGTTTATGGCACTCTCTGCACCTGTATACAACTGTCTTTGGCAAAGTAAAAATTCTATAGCAAGGCGAGCGAATTCCAACCTGTACATTCTGCATTTCTAACAAGACTCTAGCCCATTGCTAGATCACTTAATTCACAGTTCAGGACTTATTACTAACAAGGAGTTCATAACACAGAACAGATAAGCCCCTGGGAGTAGAAAGGTGAGAATTTACACACCGACGCAGGGTGACACTAGAAGCACCCAGCGATACAGAACAGACAAGTACAAAGTTAAGCATCGCTCTCGTTCGGTGGAGTTCTAGTAGAAAAGGAGAATGTCTGTTCTCTCCCAGACCCTCCCGCCACGTCAGGCTGTGGGACACAGCGCCCGCACCCACAACAGCGCTCTGCCCCTCTCCGGTCAAATTTCGA
>VZRU01007004.1:13359-46227 GCA_013398155.1 Pedionomus torquatus | reverse complement strand
ACAGTATTTGTCCCAGTACTGACCCTTGATGGACTCCATTCATCACCAGCCACCACTTGGACATTGAGCCGTTGACCACAAACCTTTGAGTGTGGCCATCCAGCCAGTTCCTTACCCACTGAGTGGTCCATCCATCCATCTAACCCATGACTTTCCAATTTGGAAACTAGGATGTCATGTGGGAGAGTATCGAATGCTTTGCATAAGTCCAGGAAGATGACATCCGTTGCCCTGCCTTTATCCAGTAAGTTTGTGGCAGTATCATAGAAGGCCATCAAATTTGTCAGGCAGAATTTGCCCTTGGTGAAGCCATGCTGGCTGTCTCCAATCACCTCCTTATTTTCCATGTGCCTTAGCAGAGATTCCAGGAGGTTCTGCTCCATGATCTTGCCAGGCACAGAGGGGAGACTGACTGGCCTATAGTTTCCTGTGTCCTCTTTTTTCCCTTTTTTGAAGCATGGGTATTTTCTGGGACCTTCAAATCATGGTTAGATGGTTACCTTACAGGGTCCACCTTGACTCCCTATTTCTCTCTGTCACCACCAGAATTATCATGGAAGGACATGTATTTCTCCTAAGGAGTAAGTCCAAAGCTTCTGTTTTATGTGAGGAAGCTGTGCTGACTTCAGAGTGAGAGTAAACCAGTCAGTTTTAAGAATCCTGCAAATATAAATTGCTTGAACTGGACCTTCCTTTTTTTGCCTTCGTGGTGCCTGACTGCAAGTTACAGGTCCTGGCAGAAGCACACTTCCCAAGGGAAACAAAGGCTTTGCAAACCAAATATTCCCATGGATCACTCATAAATATTTAAGTATTGCCTGAAGAGTGATTTTCAGAGAAAAATAAATTGTGCAGATTACTACCATCCTCTCAGTGAAAACATCAAGTCACAAAAATCAGTGGTGTATGCGTGATGTACTCCCACTCCATGTTAATTGAGACAAATTTATTTTACAATACAAAATAATTTTCCCTCATGCTGGCACACGGCAAAGGATGCTCTCGGGGCCAAATTCTGCTCTCAGAAGTGTACGTGCAAAGCTGACAGGAATCATACACTACCAGGTAAGAATATAATTTGACTCACAGGCCAGAAACTTTGATTACTTGAAGCTCTTCTGAAATGGGGGAGCAGGAGAGATTGCTTTTAATTTATCAGAACAATGAATGAAGGACAATGACTTTGCAGATAACAAAGCAAGAATGTCAGGTGTTCAAGAACAGTGTGTATATGAAAAGGAGTGGGAGCATAAATAAACTCATACTTCATTACATCTCGGAAAACAAAAATGAAAATGTTGATAGAAGATTCCCTACTGAAGCAGACTCCCATACAAAAATTTTAGAAGGAAAAATTTTGCTAATGCAAAAGAATTCTCCAGATATCCTGTTTTAACCTCCCTGAAGCCCAGGAGAATAAGGGCAGACTGTGCCCCTAAGTTGTTTGAAAAAGCAGCATAAACCTCAATCCAGAGGAGCACTAGTTTGGTAGGCATTTTTAAAATTCTCTTTCTGAGCAGGCTGACAGCACCCTTTCCAAAAGTGACTTGCATCCAGGAATTGCGTTTCCAAACACCACTAAGACAGATAGGTGGCAAATTTCTATTGACCGGTGTGAGCATGTTTAACAAAGCCTGCTGAGCCACGCGTGCTTGCAAAGTCAGTTCACAGTGTGCTCAGCTCATTGGGACACACAGCAGTTCTTGGGAGCTTCTGATCCCCCACCATGCACGTGAAAGGGCTTTCTCCTCTGTTACTCCTAGAACTATCCAAATGAGAGAACCTTCATGTACCTCAGAGGAGCCACAAAAGCTGTGCTCATCTAGCTTACCTGTGTTAACGTGTGTGGGAGTCCTGACTTGGTGGCTAACTACCCCTCACAGTCAATGAGGTACTTGCTTCAAACATTTGTGATGCCTCTGGTAGAGCAAAAAGTCCTACCACTTCTTTTCTCAGTTTGTTCCTCCAACTCTCTGCCATACTGATTAATATTGTTTGGCTGCCCTGCAGTACTTCACATAGGTACTGTCCAACTGTTCTAGAGATTGTGATACCATACAAAGGAGTTATTTCCATTCCTCCACGCCTATCTACCAAACACTTGATCTAAGTCGTAAGACACTTGATAGCAGATCAATGTAACAAGCAGATGAGACATGCAGAAAGCCCTGGCAAGCCAACACGGATGAACACAGTAAGCAGTGGTTACCCCACACCAGCTCTTTGCTTAGCTCTTGACATTTGTTTTATAGGGGTTGTAATGGAGACAAGTTTTAAGGAGGGATCTGTCATAGGGTAGCATAGAATGGAAGAGTCTCTGCAGCGAGCTTGTCTCATGCATGAAACAGCTGGGGGAAAGGTGCAGGAGGGCTCCTGCTGATTGCTATGCTAATGCTCTGCTCCCTGGTTGCTTAGTGTGAGTGTCAAATATATTTTTAACTTGTTTTTCAGCAACTAGAGAACTTCAGATGTGAAAGTCTTTACCAAAGAGTGATTTTCTTTGATTATTTTTTTTTCCACCTGCAGAAAACGTGTAAGTAAACAAATGAATACACACAAGTGTGTACACATGTGTGTCCCCCAAATAGTAGAGAAGACAGCATTACATGCACAATTAAAGCACAGAAGTCAAGATACGTCTCAGTGAAGTGCATGCAGGCTTCTTACCTTGAAAACACATAGTTAAGCAGTCACAGATACAGGCAACTCTCAGAAAACTGTGATCTCCAAAAGATCAGGTTATCTTCAAGCATGTTGCCCCTTTAACCAAATAACTAACCCTTTCAAGATTCTTCATCATTACTAGAAACTTGCCCTGGGTGGTTTACTGCACAAGGCGTACTCATTTCCCTTCTAGTGGAAGATGGCTGAGATTTTAAGTGCTTGCTTATAGGTTGTTCAAAAAAAGCCTGAGGTCTAATGATTTAACATTAAGCAGTAGTTTCAAGATGAATGCTGGAAACTGGAGAAATCCCTCTTAGGTATTTATGTGGTTTAAGGACTAAGTGAACTGCATATTTCCGTTTAGCAAATCTGCGGTCAACTTGATCACTTTAATATGGCAGCTGAGGTGGCAGGAGGAGGAAGTGAAGAGATTTATTGAAAAACCATTCAGCTTAAATATATATCAGACCACAGAAAGGTTCTAAAGTCCCCAAAGGCCATTTTTGCTTTTTCTTTGGCCTGTGGGTCTTTTTTTTTTTTTTTTTTTTTTTGGAACAAGTCTAACTTAAATGGTAAATAATAGGTGATAATAACAACCAGCTGGTTCCTATAGGATAGAAAGTGACTGACAGAGCAGCTGCCATTCTGCTTTCTCTCACTCACCTTGTCAGAGCTTCAAAGCACTTGTTTAATGTGGTATATTAACAACGCTATTATGACTATAAATATTAAACCCCAAACCCTCATGAGTAGCTGTGCTGAACAGAGATTTGATTCCTGGGTATGTAATTTTCCAGTGGAGCTGCCATCAGAGCCATAGGGAGTGCTCCCCTGTCAGAAGTACATGACGTGATGTGTGGGGCATGTTCTACTGCTTCTGGCATGCACTTCCCAAAGACTTAGTTGGTCACAGCTGGGGCTTTCAGCATTTTCAGTCCCCTCTGCACAGTATCCCTGCATGAGACATTGCCAGAAATTTTGGAGCAAGTCAAAAACCCATCCAGGGTTCACAGGAAAGTCTGGAAGGTGGAAAAAACAGTAACAGACCATATCGCTTTTACAGTCATTGCATTTGGGGATTACTTTCCCCCAAAAATGCCATCATCTTCTTGGATGAGTAGGAGTTGGGCACATAGTTTCCACTTTCCTGGAAATTGCATGCTGAAAGCTTGTACATTGCTGAAAATACAGGGGTTCCTGATAATTTTGTTACAGACCTGTTCCTGCATGGCTGATGTTAATGAGAGCTTTACCACTAGCTGAGATCAGGTGTTAATGTAGCAGCCTTACCTTCCTATATAGCAAATTAATGTCATTTTTCCCATCTTTAAGGTGTTGGTTGGGGTGTATTTTTCCAGAGCCTTCTTACTCCTCCAAAAAGATCCTCATTACACTTGTGATCACTGTAGCCCTTCAAGGGTTTTTTGCAAGGAAGAGGACCCAGGAGACGAGTCACAGAGGACCTGTGTAATCCCTAAAGCTGTTCATGCTAGCACCAGGAGTAGATGTGGAAGGTGAGTAAGTAGTTGCAGAGTATTTAAAAATTCCTTGTGGAAGGGAAGGAGCAGGAGTGCAGCTTCATTTCTGAAATTACTCTCTAAATTTAATTCACAGGAGGGAGTGAAGACCAGAAAGGGCTGCAGCACGGAGAATTAGGATCTCCCCCAAGATTTCCACTAAAAGGAGAGCCAAGAGCCTTCCTTACTTAACAATAATAACTTACTTATATTTACCTCCCCAGAGTGCTGTGAGACTTAATTAGTTAATGTTTGCAAAGTGCTTTGCAGATGTGAAGAGCAATATAGGTACTAAGTATTATTAACTGGCAGAAGACTTCCCCATGAGAAGTCCCTACAGTCTATTAGAGCTAAATTATTCAGTGAGTTCCCTAAAATTATGGGGCAAGGTACAGAGAGCTCTTCCTCAGAATCACCATGAGCCCACTTTTACAACCTCTCTATATTTCACACCCCAAGGCCACTGATCAAGAAGTGCCTCTGTTCCCCTGGCAGTACACCACAAGACAAGCCAGGTGGACAAGGTCATTGAGACCGAGGGGACCTGAACAGGGGCTTATCTGCTCTCCACCAGGCTAAAAACAGCTTTTCATTTTGCGACATGGTTATAGCTTGCATCGTACCCCAACACCTTTCACAAGTTTCTTCTCCTAAGATACATAGGAGATCTGCTTCCAAGCCAGCCTGGAGCCTTATTTTCCTAAGGAACACAGAGTTTGCTACCCTCCATTTGCTGGACAATGGCAACAGCCAAAACAGAGCAATAAACTGTTGCGTGACTTACAGAATGATTGCTGTGCTTTTATACTAATATGTAAGCTGAATACTATGCAACATGACTGACAAGCTGGAAATCTTCAGCTGACAAACAAAAATAAACCAACCACAAAAATATCTCAGATATATTTCTTCAGATGCTATAGAGACTAAAAGTTATATGATGTATTGCTGTTTAGTTTTCCATTTAATTTCCACCACAATCAGAATTGCTTGTACAATTCTTGGTTACAGATGCATGGTTTTTAATTTTTTAACTTCTGCGTTTTGGTCTTTTTCTTTCCTCTACATGTGTACTGACTTTCCAGATGGATTGTCCATTTGGCTATGCACAATATTATCTCAAGTATTTACACAAGAAGAAAAGTAGATTTTCTGGCACCTGAAATGTACAGTGATATAAAAATAAGGAATCCAAATAGTTGAGATTACTTTTTCCATCTTGCAGACATCATGAACAAGGTGCATGTAGTTTAATACTTGTGTCCCTGTGCAGCTCACTCCTGAGCTTACATTCAGATGTACCTAAATCTTCCTGGCTCCCACTTGTGCCACAGACACTCTGTCTGTCCCAGGGGGTTTTGGATTCTCTCTTCCTTCTGTCCCATCAGCATCTGTAGCCAGTCATTTGTTTCCCACGCATCAGGAGTGGTACCTCAACGCTACAGCTAGGAGAGTGAGCCTCTCCAGTGCTGGGGACAGAGGACAACACACTAGGAAATGGAATGAGAATATGGTATTTTGCCTTAAACAAGTGAGCAACAGATATCCATATACTAGCAACCTTTATTCTACTTCTCCCTATGCATGGAAAACACCAGCACATACTCAACCTGCTATGGCAAGTCCCACATACACTGCAGGGGGAAAAGCGTGTGTGTGGGTACCTCAGCCTAACACTGCACCATTGATGAAGAACACTACTCAGGACTGAGCGCCTAGTTCTACTGAGTGCCCACAAACTATAAGCAAGACAAAGGCAACCCTTAGGAGGGTTTCCCCAAACTACATTTATTATTTCAGTGTTTCTGTTATCACATACACTAGTTTTACACCATAATTCTAGAGATTTCATATTAAAAATCTGCTTGGATTGTTTCAATGATTGACCAATGACTGAAGAAATTATTCAATAACCGTATACTGGAATCAAAATTTGAATGATTTTCAGCCATGATGAAATCTAGCAAAGTAGATGTGTGATGCTTCTGTCTTGTATGTGCCACAGCTGACAAAAAGTGAGCTACACTTTCCAAAAGCAAAATATTTCTTTCCTGCCAACAAAGACTAGGAGACTGTTGTGCTCTCCTTCTCATGGAATCTGCATTAGCAATGAAGGCAAGCCTGCTTAATACAGATACAGAAAACAAGATGTGTGAGGTATCTGATTAGGTGGATTTTCTTCTTCAAATAGCGGTATGCATTTCCTTGGAAAACCTATTTATTTTAATAGGTCAACACAAGCTAAACAGCTGCTGTATTTCCCATCAAACTCAAAGTTAGTTCTTTGTGGTTTTCTCCATTCCATTTCACTACAGATCAACTGACGAAGGCTCATCTTGTAATCAAAATAAATACAACCAACATGTACACATTTTCCATTATACTCTAAGATCATCTGTTATTAACAAGCCTTGTGGTAACAAGCCCTTTTATGATGCATTTATTCAAGCTTCATTCTTCCCAAAGAGTGGGGAATACTTAATTTGTTTTCTGTGCCATACTTTGTGTAACTAAATAATTAATCACATTGATATTCTATCAATACATCTTTCTTTAATGGTTAAACATGTGTTAATAATTCAAATATCTATGGGTGACCTCTTTGCACTCCTGTGATTTTCAAAAACCCCAGTGCTCTTTGAAGGCACTCTATCATTACAATGTACAGTGCAAGTTAAAAGCCTTTTGTTCTTTGTTTTCTTTTTTTCTCTCCTCTTCCTCTGGTATGTACCCTTCCAGGAGGCGTCCTGCAGTACAGCAGCAACCTGGGGTTGGTTTTAAGTGCAACAGCAAAGTTCAAGTGTTTTGAACAGCTGATTCAGTTGCAGTACAGAAACAGAGCAACCATACTGAGCAGGCAAAGGAGTGCTACACTGCATAAACCTCTTTTATGCTTGTCTGGTAAAGCTTTTCAATTGTGATTAAATTTATCAACAGAATCTGAAAACCTCAAAACTGGATGTTTGCCCAATTGACGGGTTATGCAATTATGAGTTATTAGAGTCCAGCAGTCTAATGATGCTGCCAAGCCCCAAAAGAAGCGGACTGCTCTAGTATACTGCAGGCTAAAAACGCAGTTACACAGTCCCTTCTATGAGACTTTTGCACGCACTGCCTACAACGATAGCAGGGACGTTTCCAGGCAAACTGGTGACCCTGTAATGGAGCCCAGAAACTACAAATATGGAAGTCGTCTCCTATATCTGTCAAGGCACTAATGGGCAAACCTTGTCCTCGTTTCACTGTGCAACAAGTAATTTACTGTCAAGTATTCCATATTTTGCAAATGAAGAATAAAGCTAATTTTCCAAAACATACAGTGGAAGCTTATAGCAGAGACCATATACTGCAATAGATAATTCTGTATTCGTGTCTACTGCTTTAACATGAAAGCACACTTCCTTGTTAAAGCTGACATGCAATGAGAATTGTTTATCACCCAGTGAATTCTCACATGTACTGTTGCAGTGGTTTCTCCCAAAGGGTATGTAAAAAATCCTGTTGATTTAATGTTGTTGATTCACACAGTTTGGAAAGAGAAGAAGGTTTCTTAGGGAAATAAGTTTTGAGGATTAATTCTGGGAACTCTGGGAGTGTGCTTTTGGCCAGCAAAGCTTGTGACAGACTGCAGAGTGGCATCTGGAACTGACTTAGTTCTGCTGTGCCTAGGGAATTCTAATAAAGAGATAAATGTATACAGAGACAAGTGGAAAATATATTTTTAAATAACAACTCTCATTGTATCAAAATTGGCCCTATCAGACACATCATAAAAACACAATAAAAGAGGTGAAATAACCTATAAGGTGATATAAGAACCTTTTGTTAATTCACTATGTCTTTGTCCAGAGGAAGAATACAGCTATTGGCACAGGGCTTGTACCAATTTATATCATCTATTGTACTACATAGCATCTATATGCTAGCATACACTGCCATACCTCCTGTTTCTGGAAAGCACCTAGAAATTTAGGTAGCTCTTCTGAATCCAAGTCAGGAAAACATGCATGTTCAGGGAAGCTATAAACCAGCATTTTGCCCTTGTGCTTCAGTGACCTTGTCTTACAACTAAGTGCTTTCACCCAGCATGTCTGGGCTTTAAGCCATCCTTGAAGACCAAAGGCACTGTTGCCGGGTCAGCCCATAGAGAAGAAGGATTCCCTGTACAAGGTCCTTCTGATGGGCCTCTGGTGAGTACCAGCATGCTTTACTTGTCAGGGACTTACACTGTGCAAAGCAAGAAAAGCCTTTGAAATAGCACCTCAGTGTCAGGCTGAGAAAATTTGCTTGTCAGAGAGCCAGACTCACCACAAAAGAAACTCAGGATGAGCAAACGCACACACAGAAACCCCTTGTGCTTTCCTGCCCTTTCCTCAAAGTGGTACACACCTGCTAACTCAAGATGATGACCATGCACTCAGCTGTCAGTCAACTCACCGCTTCTCAGCAAAAATCATGCCAGGAATTTTAGGACTTTGTTTTTCTAAAACAACCAAAACCTGTGTCAGAGAGAGGGGACAGCACAGTGTGGGCAAAGGTTTATATAACATACACCATGCCGTGTGGCCAGATGACTTACAGAAACCCTCCTGATTTTGAGTACCAAGGGAAAATCATGTATCTTTGAATCTGCACATGCTGGAGGAATCTATTCCAAAACAAAGCATAATTCAAAGTTCACAGTTTTGAATGTTTATTATTCTATCTGTGCCTGCTTTTAAAATCTATCTCCATGGCAAAAAAAAAAAAAACACTTTTTTTTTTTTTTTTTTTTTTTTTTTTAAGTTAAGTTCTAACATTGTGGGAAATGTTACAAGGAAACAAAGCCACATACAAAAGCATTGGAGGTTGACATGAAAACAAAACAGGTCATTTTCATCCAAAATTCTGGTGCAATGGGACAAGCCCTTCCAAAGTGCAGTTGATGTTAAAGAGGATTCATGTCTAAAAGGCAGAGGCCTTTCATTAGGAGTGAGGGACAGTGCTCACAATCCCTTATTGAACTTCACATAACACTGACCGAGAATGACATCTCTCTTCAACTGAGTTTTTAATGTCTTTTCAGCTTTGTAAAGTCACTTGGGAAAGTTGGCCATAGTTTTGGAGTTATACCTCCATGGATAAAGAAACTCTCTGTCCTTTTGTGTTCCATGTTACAGCCAACCCACCCCTTAAGTAGCCTTCAAACACAGGCATCAAAACCAAGTAATATGTATATTTTAAGATATACAAATACTATGGCCACCCTTCCCAAATGGGTGACCAACAGCTGCCAAATTGTAGCTAACCTAAAACCTGACCTCACAAAGTCACTACAGGCTGTGTTGCATAGCTAGCAGAGATCCCAGCCCTTTACATAGCCACTACATCATAAAAATAAGCATTTTTTCCCCTTTGTATTTACTCTTTTTAGTCTTTAATACTTTACATATTTAGGAACATATTTTTATTCCCCTGATCACTACTTCTGTGTGTATACTGTCATTCTGCCTCACTGATGAACCGTCTGAGGCACTGAAACATGAAATAGCCAGCTGGAAACTGCACAAGGCAGTGAAAGAGCCAAAATTTTAACTATGCATTTCCAGACCCCACACTTTTATTTCTTTAAGCACCCCAAGCTCCTTGTGCAGTAAAAATCTTGTTAGAAAGACCTGGATGGCTGATAAAAAGACACAATGAATTAACTGAGCTAAAATATGAACAATCTGAACCTAAACCTAATGTTTTCACTCGATTTTTTAAATTGCTTTCTGTGTGATATCTGATTTGTCAAGGATCAAAAGTACTATCACATCCTGTTGATCACAGAAAACATTCTTTTCTTCCCCAGACAGACACTAGACCTGTTGGCAGCATCCTTTCTTCAAAGATCATGGTGGCTTTCTACCTCAGCTCAGTATAAGAGGTTTTGGGTCCTTCCCCTCCTGCTGTATGGACAATGACAAAGGCCAGCTGAAGCATTTCTGGTGCTTGTTCCCAGACCTGGCTGCGCCTGCACTACCTGGCCAGTGAGGATGGCTCTCCTGCATAGTGCACCTCGCTCTCTCTTATCTGTAAGATCCATGGCAAACATCTTCTCGCAGCTTGGCACCCATGTGTAGATGAATGGCACCTTTGATAAATAAAACAATGCTGGCCTGAGAAGCTCCATTCCTCAAAAGGCCAAGGAAACTGTCTCACTCATTACTGAACTAAATTGAACTATACTGAACTATGTTACTGAACTATACTGAACACTCATTACTGTTGGACTATAGAAGATGTCAATTAGTCCTTGCTTTCTCCTGTAACAATATGATAAATATTTGATAGTCATAAACTGCCTAATGCTAGGCAAGTTGCCAGGGAGAAGGCCTGATCGAGTTGGCAGCCTCCATACCTCACGTCCTTGTAGTTGCACGGAGTCAGGGCCAGTCCTTGCCTATGTCACTCAAGCCTGTTCGGGAATAAATTTGGCAGCTTTGGTCCAGCTCATAGCCAATCAACAGTTGCACTGAAAAAAAAATCAAGGCTGGAGTTGGCACCGATCTGAAATTTCTGTGCGATATGTTCATCCCACATGTGAAAGGTCAGCCTCCACTGTTGATTTCCAGAACTTCAGCAGACTTTGGATGCTTTTCCATTTTGAATTTTCTCTGCACACAACTGCTGCAGGAGCAATGGTGTCTGTACTGTGTGATGCAGAAAGTACGTAATATAGAAAAATGTCCTATCCTAGCAAGCAGTAAAGAGTTAAAGTCAGTGGGAAGAAATGTTTCCATGAACTCTGACAATACTTTCCACTGAAACGTTTTCTAAGTGAGAATGGGGTCAAGCTGACATTTTGTATTTTGAGGGACATTGCTATTTCCTGATGTTACTGATGTTCTAATTTTCTGATGTTAGAAGAAAAGTTCAAGAAAAAAAATTGCGTTGAACCAAGATATGAAAGTGAAACCTTGCATTTCAAATTGGCATTTCAGCATTTTATTATGACAAAATATGGAAAATTCACTACAAAGCAAGTCTTTTCAGTGCAATTTCCACATTGACTTTTCCAAAAACCATATATTCCAAAACTTCCTGGTCAATAAAAGAGGAAGTAAAACTGTCTAGAAGAATGCATTTGGGCATATTTCTATTAAAATAGCTGTTAAAACAGTACAGTTTCTTGTGGCAGGAAAATCCCTCCTCCAAAGAGCTAGCACATATTATATTTGCATAACAATGTCCTTAATAACACTGATCGGGGATTTTAGCTCTTGCCCTGCCCATATTCCAGGAAATTCTGTCTTCCCACTGCAAAGCAAAAAGTAATTTCTTCCATAAAGACTTGCTTTCCTGGTCAACATTCAAACAAAGTGACTTATCAAAGAAAGATCTGCTTGTTTTAGAGCTGTGTATGTTACAACTGGGGCTGTGGTCTCTTTACAAGTCTGATTTGGGCTTTACTTCCTTGCTTTATCCGAAAAGTATTAAGCTGAAGCACAGTGTACAATTAGTTAAGCAGCTCATGCAAGAAATTATATTTGCAAGTTGTGTGTGGTCTTGTTTTTAACAACTCAAAGACAGTGGACCTGTTAACACTTGTGTAAGAATTTGCAGGCGTTAGATCCTCCTAGCAGAGCTGACTTCCATCCATAGCACAAAGTCTACCACACTGCCTCTTCCTGTTGCCCAAGAGAAGAGAATCTACTCCACATATTTCCAAGCTCTAAGAACCTCACTAGTCCTTGTCCTCCAGAATCACACTCTCCCTTAACAGTATTACTACAACACCACTAAATGGACTAGATTTTCAATTAGCATCACCCATTACAGGTTCAGATGGGACACTGAGAATTTATCATTATTGAGGATGTTGTTCAGTTTGAAAAGCTGACCTCATAGGAGGTCTCCTTGAGGATGTCTCACTTATCTGATCAGCAGAGATATCTTGGCTTTGAGTCCCAGTTTACCATTTTTAAAATGCACACAAAGTGGGCCATGGCAGCACTGCAACAATTTTCAAAGTAGGTGTATCCCATTAGATTTGAAAAGGTTTCTGTAAATTCATAACTGGCCCTGCCATTAGCAAGAGTTAAGAAGTTCTTGTTGGCACTGAAATTCTGCAGTTTACCTTGAGATTATAATCTCAATTGTCCTCAAACCAGGACAAGCACTACTACACAACTGAGAAGAAAGCAAAAGCCCCAGAACAGGCCTAACTGCTTTCTTTAGAAAACAACACCCATTTTGCAGTGATAGCCATGCTTTATCTTTTGGTTACTTAGCTCTGGCACTTTTACTGTCAACCTGGGATTTGCTGAGCAACAATTCTGTTGTTTTGGTTTAAACTCAGGATTCTTGCAGAGCGCTATGCAACAAGAAATATGGTTGTACGTGCTTGGGGGAGAGTGTTTGGTTTTCCAGACATTCAAATACAATCTAGTTGTTTAACTTTTTAGACCAAGAGATATTATTTGGTATGCTTGCATGACACATGTATTTCATAGCAAGGTCTGATTCTCCTTGTACAGAAATAATTCTGAAGAATAACCAACAGGCTTTTAAATTTCTACCAGTAGTTTGGTATTATTTTCATTTATGTTGTCATCTGCTCAAGGAGACTTAGAATAGAAAGTCCATAGTAAAAAGTTAAGATGTGACCAAAGAATAGTTTTTCCTGTTTATGGTTCCCATCAGAGCCCTGAGGTCTGTGAAGAAGACCTCCCTACTTACCCAGTGCATCTCCGGCTTGCTGAGGCTTTTCTGCTGCATTGCTTGCCTGTATGTCACAGAATGGCTTTCATGGCCTGTTTTGTGAACAAGTGAGAATGAGGAATCCCTGTCAGAGAGTCCTTGCACAGAATGCTGAGCTCTTGCAACCTCCCTGCTGAAGTGCATAGTCCAGTAATGCACCGGCCTATGTAATAAACCATCATGGAGATATACTCATTTCCACCAGCTGATGATCCAAGCCTGTATCCTTTTGATACATTCAGGCATGGCTGTAGCCTCAGTCTGTGGGGTTTTTTTTGCATGCAAATGGAGGCATTTCGAAGAGAAACTCTGAAATATCAACAAAAGAGAAAGACTGGGTAACCAAGAGACACACTCTAATTTGTACCATGCAAGGATCTGCCCCAAAGACATTAACAGGAAATTTTTGTATCACCCATGAGAAGTTCTTGCAAACAAATGGTTTTGCTTTTAGAGATGGGCCTTTTCCCCCCCCTTTTTTTTTTCTTTTCCTTTTCAGCAAATTCTCTGGGAAATGCAGGTTTTAAGTTGTCAGGCTTCTCTGCAGATTCGGATGGGATTTGTGGAGCTGAAATAAAAATGACACAATAATTCACGAGTGCTTAAGGAACCTCTTTGAGAAAAGCCTGGAAGGATGCATTCTCAAATATATTTTCAGGCTCATGTGAAAAAACACAAAGGAGCTGTTCCACCTTCACCTGCCAGGACAGTTGTCAGAGCCCTGAAGCAGGTGAAACTCCCAGAGGACTTACACCCCTCACCCACCTGCACTCTCCTAAGCTCTTGTTTCCAGAATGGCTTCAACCACTCCTGACCACTGGTGATTTTCCGTTTTGCGTGGACATAATCTTTGAGCCAGGGAGGAAACAAACACACAGAGGAATTGTACAAGGACCTCTGTATGCACTGCAGGCTCGATGCTGGAATCACATCCCAATTCTGTCTTAGATATAACATTAATTCAAGCAAGTAGTCTTCAATTCCACAACTTGAGCACTTCAATGAACCATCAAGAAATGGGGTCATTTCATTAGCTCAACCAAACCAGAGAACTGGAAGAGACCTCAATCAGCCTTCTCCTCCATCTTCTGTCCATATACCCAGGTCATGATCCTGTAGAATTGCCTGTGCCAAAACCATGTTGGACAGAAATTGCACTCTGACATTCTTTTAACATCTCAGTGATGGATACACCATAACCAGGGCACCTACTCCTAACCTTTAGAAAGTTTTTTCTCTGAATTCCTTCTTGTTATGGAGGTTTTTTCTCTCTTTACTGTAACCTTTTACCTGTCTTAAGGCAATTATCTTTCACTTCTTTTTGGAATAACGGGTTTTGATACAGTCTTTCCATTATTCGTAACTATAATATGTTGATGGATATAACACTGTCCTTGGAGATGCGGTTTTAACATCTAGGTCACACACATATTAGAATGTTCTAGCCACATGACTTTGAGCAATTCTTAAAGAGAAAGTACAGGAGTTTTGTTATGATATGTAGAAGTTCTGTTATGAAATCTACAGTACCTTTGTGGAAAAATGCATTTAGAAAAATCCACATTTGAAATTCAAGTACATAACACCTGTACCTCACTCCATTTAAGCCCCTCCTGAGAAAGCTAGCCCATTGTTTCCTGAGATGGAAATGAAATGTGCTACTTTGGGTCAATCAGATTTTAAGGTCAAGCTCAATCAAAAATGTTCCTGCTGTTGTTCCAGTAAAATAAATATAATATCCCTTAATCAGTCTAGTTGACTGCAGGTTTGGGACATTATTGTTCAGTAGCACAATCAAAAATGTACAATTTTATAGTCCTACTCATCACACTCAGACACATTAGCACCTCTGTAGATTTTTAAGAGTCCAGGAAGAAGCTAATTTCAGCTACGAAAGCTAAAATCACTTTAGTCCTTACTTTACAAATTTCTAAAAATTCTACAGGAGAAAACTTAACCAAACTTAACTTAGTTTTCCAGAGGAATATTTAAGGTGATAGACTGCATCCTTATTTTAATGTCATTCGTGGCATACTACCTTTAAATTTAGAAGAAATCCACTTTGAATAAGTCTCAAAAGAGGGATTCAGATATTCTAAACAAAGACTTTCTATACACAAGCAGCACTGAAACACTATATTTCCCTCTAAATATCTGTCCCCATTATGCCAAATCCTAAAGACTGTCTCATTAGGCCATCTTATGCTTCAAGTTTGTTTTTAAATAGTGTTTTGATTTTCTAATAGTGTAGCTGGCATCAGAGAAAGGTATGTCCGGTACTTTCCCAGTGTTTATTATTTTCTCTTCCTACAGGAGCCTTCTTTTTCCTGGTTGCATTTTCCCATTGCAATATTTGGTCGGGGTCCAGGGGATTGTGGTTAGGTTCTGCAGGGATTTTTCTCCTGGTTTTCTCTCTCCATGCATATTTCATGTGCCCATTACTTTAGGTGCCATAAACACAAATTAAAACCAGCATCATTTCTGTCAGAAAGGAACATAATTCTCCACTCATTCATTATTTATATTGCTTCCTTAAGTGGTGGTGTTCTTTCTTGTTGTCCCTAATAGAGGATACAAGTTATTTCACAGCCTTTGTTCATTACCAAGGTTGGGCTGATCAGGAGGTCCACCGAACTTAAAAGCAGTGAGGGTCCTCTCTGCTGATATGTCTATGTCTGACTCTGTCTATGAACAGTATCTGCCACTGAATGATGAGCTCCAGTTAGCCACAGAAACCACATTAAACTCACCTTTCACTGTGTGTTGTGGAAAGGAAGATTATTATTGTGCTTTGGGCCCATTTGAGCACTGACTGTTTAACCTCTACACCTAGAACAGGCTATGGAACTTGCATAGCACATAATCAAATTCCAAGTATGAGTATGTAAAACCTGTCTTGTTTCACTGAGTCTGGTCTTGTGAACCTCACCTTCTTCTCAGAAATAAGTCAAGCTGCATTTAAAAAGCCCTTTTATTCCCCTGTCCCACCACTTTTATCAGGAAGCCTCCAGATTCTCTCTTCTCTAACTTCTGCAATATTTCCAGTGTCCATCCTGTATTTACCAATGGTCAGTTTTAACTATTTGGGTTTTTTTGCATCAACTTCATTATCCTACATATACATATACATACAGAATTACATAGTTCTTTTCTCCATGGTGCCTTACCAGCCAATGAACCTTGAGGGAGCAGCTGCATAGTCTCACACATTTAATTTTGTTACACTAAAAATGTGTCTGTGAGGCTGCAGCAGAGACAACTCCACTAATCTTGACCTAATCTGAGGCCATCTAAAATCATGAGACTAAAGTGCTTTGCATTTTCTTCACTAAATGGCAGGAATTTATCTTCTGACATCATCTCTGTTTTGCACATTTTCAAGCTGTTCCACATGACCAGGAAAGCCATACATCCACAGAATCACAGAATGGCAGGGGTTGGAAGGGATCTTTGGGAGATCATCAGTCTAGCCCCTTGCCAAAGCAGGGTCACCTGCAGTAGGTTGGACAAGAATGCATTCAGGCAGGTTTTGAGCATCTCCAGAGAAGAGATTCTACAATAACTCTGGGCAGCCTGATTCAGTGATCTGGCACTGGAAGTTTTTTCTCATGTTGAGAGGGAATTTCCTGTGCTCCAGTTTGTGACTGTTGTCCCTTGCCCTGTCATAGGGCACCCTATGAAGAAAGAAGAAAAGGAAGAAAGAAGAAAGAGAGGTGTCTCTGCATGTCACATGAATCCAGATGAAACTTTGAGAAAAGCATCTAATGCTTTAATAATAATAATAAGGTTGTGAGATGTGACTACACCATATTCACTCTGCTTTTCTCCAGGTAACCATACACTAGAGGGATTGGTAGGTCTATGTTACCACATGCTGCAAAGCCATCAGTGAGTTCATCCTAAAGAGGTGCTAGAGGACTGTCTGCTGTTACCAGCAGAGTCAGTGAGGACACTATTTAAATGCAAGATTTCCATTACACCAGGAACACAGCATTTGAAGGAAAGTTGACTTCCCCTTTCTCTCTCTACAGCTGTGATGCTATGGATGTCTTGTTGAAGACATGGCAACAGCTTGGGTCTAGTCAGTCTTTGTAATTTTGGTGAGTCGTGTAGGGACCAGAGCTTCATTTGGGAGCAGCCTGTGTCTTCCAGTGCTACCATTTATAGGTAAGTTTGCAACGGACCTGACCTCCAGAAGCAGTTGTCCTGTCCTCTTGGAGAGCTGAAGGACAGTCAATAAATGCTTTGGCAATAAATGCCTTGCTTTCAGACACGTCATAGCTAAGGCTGGGGAAGACAGGGCATTTCACTTACAAGAGCACAGATAGCTTGGGACAGATGGAAGGAAGGACGGAAGGAAGGACGGAAGGAAGGAAGGAAGGACGGAAGGAAGGAAGGAAGGAAGGAAGGAAGGAAGGAAGGAAGGAAGGAAGGAAGGAAAAGGGAGAAGTAGGCCCAGTCCGTGAGGGACAATGGTGTATCAGGAAGAAATTAAATATCAAGTATGGCCCTAAAACACCCCATTCATTTCCCTCTCACCATCTATCCTTACTCTCAATGGACTCTGAATAACAGGGGCTCCCCTTGTCCTGAATTTCAAACATTTTTTCCTATTTCCACCACCTCTTTTCCTCTCTTTTAAGTATTCCTTTAGATAGTAATCAAAGCTCTAAAACAGGAGAGCTCTATTAGATACATAGCTTTTAAAATGAATTCAGAAAACAATATTCGACAGATTATGAGCCCCTGGTTGTGCAGAGCCATCACTCCCCCTCCATGACTACTGCAGGGAGCAGCAGCAGCAGCCCAGGCAGCCAGGGCTGCCGGCAGTGCGGGAGAGCACTGCCACCAAGTGCAAACCCAGCTCCTCGGCATCCCCCATGCGGGGAAAATTATTTTTAAAAGCCCATATTCACACCTCTTCTTCTGTCCCTCTCCTTAATGAAACTGCCACAAGTCTCACAGGTAGTAACACTGGCTTTTTTTTTTTTCTTTTTTTTTTTGACTTCATCAATTTTACTCTGTGAATTAATATTTCGTGCTGTTCTTTCACCTTCTTTTTAACCACCAGCTTTTTAAGTCATTCTGCATAGGCAGAAGCTGCTAATATCACAGATCTCTCAGCAGCTGGTTAAATTCACTGTGTGATAGCAAGGCATCCAGCAAGCTGTGAAATGCAGAAATAAGAACTCTCCCAGTGGTGCTGAGAAGGTAGAATACACCTTCAGACATACAAAATAAAATTAGGTCCTGCCTATGTGGGGAATATGAGGAGAGGTAAGCTCAGCTAACTTAAGGTGTGAATGTAGATTGGATCAGGTAAACTGCATTACATTCTGGAGTGAATTAAAAGAAGCAGAATCAAAGCCTATTTTAAATCAAAACTGAAATGTCACCACAGAAAGGCAATGGAATTTAACCAATACATTTAAAATACATTAAAATACATTATTGTTTGACTAACTTTCCTGCACAGACACGCCAGAGCACAATGCAGGTGCAACAAGAAGTGGTTGGAAAAAGGCAATATTCCCTCCTATGGTGCTCTCTGACACTGGCTGGCTGAAATTAATTTGGTTCTGCTCCACTTCTGTATGAGAAAAAACAGCCTGGCCTCCGCTTCAGTTACCTGAATGCTACCATCTCTGTCTTTGGTTTACTCACCTCTGCAATAGGGATGCTACTGTTCTTTACAAAGATTATATAATCATGAAAACACTTATGGTTTACTCTTGTCTGTTCAGCACTAGAAGATGTAAGATGAGAAACAGAAAAAACATGCTCTGTTGGCTAAGAAAGGACAGGAAATTTAGATTTTTTACTTTCCTTTCCTCTTTATACTATTAATAAGCGTATAAATGCTTGTGCTTAACATTTAAATATTTGTACTATCAATGAAATCAAGATTCCCAAGCAAAATTCCCCATAAAGATAAACCAATGGAGGCTTTGAGCTCCGGATACTAGTTTTCAGAATCAGACAGTATTTAGGAACTAGAGCTTAACTCTGTTCCATCACAGTCTCCAAAACCAGACTGTGCCTCTGGTTCAGTCCTCTGGATGCCAGCAAAACTGTAGAATTGTCATGAACAGTGCACTTAGCAAGTCTAAAAAGCAGTTCTTTCCTGGCTCGGTTTCACATCATGGTTTGTAAAGGTGGGGGAAATAAAATGAAGGAAATATTAAAGGCTCTTTGTGGATATTGCAGTTTATTCCCAGCTTCATAACGTCAGAGTAGACTCTACAGCAATACGCTATCATCTATTTCTTGGTGATCATCTGTGCAAACTTGTATTGTTACTTTTAATAACTATATTCCCACTAGTGCTTTACATAATTTACGTAATATACAACCCTGAAAACAAAAGTTCAGAAAACATTTTCTCTGATTTTTCCTTCTATTCTCTCCCCACACCTTAGCAAATATTAAATGTAGGGAAAATCACTGAGAACACAGACAGAGAGTGAGCTGGCAAATCCCTTGCTCAATTAAGAAAGAAGCAGTCTGTCCAAGTGGGCAAAGAAGGACATTTCTCACAGACTATATGTGTCTCTGCCATGCTTGATGTCCACAGAGCATCTGCCCCTTGTTCAGTGTCTGTGAACCATGGCATCGCTTTGTCATGAAGGTGTTATCAGCATTACTCACAGCCAAGACAGGTCTTGTGTGTTTCATGTGAAAAGTCCGGGTTAGGCAGGGACAGTGCTGCTTGGTAGGCACCATGGAGAAAGTGAGTTTCGATCTTTTAGATGCTCTGCCCTGAGGTGAGACTGCAAGGGGATAAATAGTCTGGATGGTTTCCAGGGAAAATAGGGTGGATGAGTACCCGAGGCACATACTTTCAGCTCAAGTCATCAAGAGGGTTTTCAAATTCAGGAAAGATTTCCAAGGTAGGATTTGCAAAGAAAGGCTGAAAGAGATGGACAATATCTGATCTTACACCACTTTCTGAATAAATTGTGGCTGGGTTTTAACACCAATTACTAACCACTCACCACTCAGTGCTGGGAAACGAGGGAGCCCAGCTAGGCAGACAGACCGAGGACATGGTACTCCCAAACAGGTGACAAAGAACAACAGCCCTGCAAGGAGGGTCTGAGGGTAGAGGACCCATCCCGAAAGGGAGGCCAAATGTTGGGCAGTACTTCTTGCCCTGCTCCAAAGAGTCGGAGAGGAGAACAATACTTCCACATGCTGGCTTTGGAGAAGGGAAGGAAAGGAAAATACACCAAAGGCCATTGTGCAGCTGTAGGGAAATACCAAACACCCTATTAAGTACAAAATACATTACGTCAGGGGAAAGGTCTTCATCAAATATGATTTTTTAACATATTCCTAATCTGAAAAATAATTCAGTGGTAAAATAAAGATAAAAAGAGAGACAGCACATAAAGGACATTTACATCAGGCAGAATAAGCCTTTGTAAATGTGCAGTAGGGATTAATTGCACTTGTGCAGAGTTGGACTAGATGACCTACTGTAAAATTTCTGGAGATAGTTAACAGCCAGAGTAAGTCATCTTGAAAATGCAGTAGGGAAGCTTAGAGTTGCAAAGATTCACAGCAGAAATGGCTGTGTTTTTCTGCATGATAATAAGAAGCACAAAGGGGTGAAACAAGGACACAAGGTTGGTTTTGCATTTTAATTTCCTGATTTTTGTCAGGTTATGTTATAACTTAAACATTCCTAAGAGTTACCACAGTTGACTGTGAAATTTGAGACTGTCTTATTTTTGCTTTTCCTTTTCTCCTAAGTAGGAGGGGAAAATATCTTATGACAGATTATTAAATCCTAAATAGCTGATGCAGCTTGGCAATAAGCATTTTGCAGGGAAGAATGTATGGAATTAAGTATGTTTGGTATGTGCATTACATAGTTATATCACAATTATTTATTCAGGTAATCGTATCTTTTAAACAAAAACACAATCTGTATATAAGTGTGATTTATTTACTGTAGAGACTAGAAAAGCTCTTAGGGAAGTGTATATTTAGACATCTCCAAAAAGTGACTTATTTACCCAGTTCAATACATTAAGTCTGGAGATTAGATGATTCACTTGACAGACATCAAGGCTTCCCTTGGAACTGTTTCATTCTGATAAGCAAACATGCATTTCATGCCTGTTTACCATGGGAAAATTACTATATTTGCACAATATCTTGTAATGACTCTAAAGAGGTGTTTAAACACCACTAACATTTTCAACCCCTACACAAAAAGCAAACAAACACAAAGACAGTCAATATTGTCTTTATACAGTAGTGTATTCAGCTATGCTAGGGCTTTGATTCAGGGCTGGTGAACATTTACATCTCTGAGACATCTGCTGTCTTCAGACAGGCAGTCATTTTGTCTTCAGTTTGAAACAGGCAGTGGAGAGTCTACAAAGAAAACACGCTTCTTAAAATTGTAATTGAGTCCTTTCTTCCTTAAGGTATTCTGACTGAAAGTGCATGCCTGCTATTCACATAAAGGAAAGCAAACTTTCTACTAAAGACAGAGGTTTTTTATATGGCAAGAATGTGATTCCAGGCTGCCTTTTCAAGGTGGCTTGAAAAAAATTATTTGAAGTGCAATAACCAGGAGGAAGGGAAAATCAATGTCTTTGTTTACTATTTCTCCTACAGCCAGACTTATATTTTAACCAAATGGATTTATTTCCCCAATGATAAACTCAGAATTAATTTTTTTTCCCCAATGCCTCTGGAATTAAGATGGGGAAGAAAGAAAAGGAAAAAGAAGTGTGATGAGAATTCAGACAAACCACCCTGGTTCTTTTTTCTCTTCATGTGCAAAAGGCAGGTCAGCATGCCATGGGGACAGCCCAAATATCACCCTTTAGACCTTGTGTCACCCATCAAACACAGACTTGCTTTCAAAGTTGGTGCTGAACACTTCCATCAGGAGAATGGCGGAGTGTGCCATCCTCTGATGGGCTGAACCAGATGGACAGACCCTGGAGTGGAAGGAGTTTGACAAGAACAGTTCCTCAGTGGACAACAGAGCTTATGCAATTAATATTCACTCTGTCCAGTTGTCAGGCGAATGCCAAAGGTTTGTGCACCTCCAGTGGTAAGGTCAGGAGTCCCAGGAGCATTTGAGTCGAAGAATATGGGGCCCAACTTCAGAGAAGTATGAGATATTTTGGTATGTAGCAACAGGATGGCAATTTGCATAAAAGACTGACAGTAATACTGGTGGTGGCACTTTCTGGAAATAGCCAACCATTTCTAGAATTTTAAGTGAAAACTATGCAATTTTTATTGAGCATATTGTTGAGCATTTATATTGAATTATTATTATTATCCCATATACATATGGGATATTCAGAGCAGAGGTCAGAAGCAGATAGCAGCAGGACAATCAGAAGCATACAAAGGGAGGGACCAAAACAAAGAAGCAAAGTAAGGATGCAAAGGATACATTGTTATCAAATTTTCCACTTAACAAAATTTCTCATTTGGGACCCCTAAAGGGGGAATTTCAAAGAAACCACTTCACATTCTGGGTAAACAGCAGCAGTGGTACGGAAAAAGCCAGATTTTGAGACCAAGTTGAAGCACAATAAAAATGGGATAAAATAAAATGCTACAGTTCCCTTGACATTATGACTATGTTAGGTAGAAGCTTTACCCCACAAGAGAGGCTCTAAATTATTCTGATTACACAGACTTGCATGTCCTGTTTCAGCACGCCTCCTGTCCAATTAACCTCTTCTTCTTTCTCTGCCTCCATTCCAATCCACATAAGCAATTTGCAACAGTGTGGATGTTCCCTTCCAAACTTCTCAGTGCTGGTGACTGGAGTCTTCAGTTCCAGTTGTGCCAACATTATTATCACAGATGCCCAAACAGCAAAAGTGGAGGAGAAAGAGAGTCCCTTCACTGAATTACGCTTTTCAGTTGCATCACCATAGTATTTTGCTCTTATAAAACGCAACACTTTTCATTCAAAGATGCCTGAGCTCTTAATTGATTATTTAATTAGGTCTCAAAATGTTCCTGTGATCTAGGAAAGTATTGAAATGGGTGAGTAAACTAGTATAGATGAGTGAAGTCATTAGTCAAGATGACTAACAGAGATAAGAAATGTACTAATAGAGGGTAGTTATAGTAGAAGAAAATGAGCTTCAAATGGGTTAGCAGAGTGATTTTTAGAGAATATTTCTGAATATCTACACTCTTTCATAACCAGCAGAAGCCGTGGCTGCTCAAGGATGTCTAAAAATCGGACTAGGTCTGACTTACCTAAGGACACTGATAGGGAAACACAAGACATTGTCCAAACAAAATTGTGTAATGGGGCATAGGAACAGAGGGCTGAAGGGACCACCAAGGCTACTGAGTCCACTTGCCCTTCTATATGGACCACAGAAATTAAGTTCAGTCTGGGAGTTTCCTATGGGCCATACACTACTCACCACCTGTTTTCAGTGTCAGTTGTCATTTCAGATGTTACTGGCCTAGAAGTAACATCTCTCCTGGGTGTATCTCACCATCACCTGGCTCTAGTGGAGGATACTGGGGCTGCCTTCCTGTATGGGCATATCTACCAAGACTGCAGGGGCAGGATGTGTTTTGATCAAGTCAGTCATAGTTCTACTCAGTCCCCTGCTTGGTCTCTCTACAGTCTGTGTCCCACCAGCACCTTCTACAGAATTAACAGGAGAGAGGAGCAGAGAGAGGAAGATGGTATCATATATTTCCCTCATCGAGTAGTGAGGGTACCAAAGGGCTGATGGATGTGGAGTAACGCTTAGGTAAGATTGACAACTATTTCCTCCTGCTTCATACACAACCAGCACCCACCTGTTTTCCTCCCACCCAGAGATATTTTTGAAAGCTTCTTCTAGCAAATTTTTGCACCAAAATTAAACCCATCTAGCAGTCAGCCTTACTGCCGTGTTCTCACGTCAGCTGTGTGTCATGACAACAGATGATAGAAATGCTGCTATTCAGGCTTCAGGGTGCGTGTTTCTTTTCTTTTTTCCTTTTTCTTTTTCTTTTCTTTTTTTTTTTTTTTTTTTTTTTAAATTTAATAGCTTTAAAAAGAGCTCTGAACAAAAGTGCTTGCTCCATGATGCAGTGCTGAGCTAAGGCGCGCAGGGCAGGTATACCTGCCCACACACCAGAGGGCAAAAATAGGTAGAGTGGGTGAGGTTTCCTGTGGTGCTGTGGGGGCTGAGAGAGAAACACTTCAAGAAGAAAAAGAGATGGCACAAGAAGGGAGAATGAAGAGAAATGAGAGACAGAATCAGAAGTGCTCCTCTGTCCCTGCATGCCAGGTCTCCGTGCCTCTCTCCTGCAGGGCTTCAGAAGTGAGGTAGCACCTTAGCCTGCACACGGGTGTCCCTCTCCTCGTGTGCTAAAACAGGCCAGACCTCCTGGCCTTGGGGTGCTCCCCAGCACACACAAACCTAGGCAGCTCTAGGGGCTCACCAGGCCCTGCCTGCCTCCTCCTAACCCACGCTGCTGACCTAGGAAAGCAGAAGCTGCTCAGAATGCCCAGTGAGAATAGGGAGGTTGCCACCTTCAGCATCAACCAGCTGATCAGGGATGGATCCTTTGCTCTGGAGGACAGGGCTCCAGGTCCATCATCACTCACTTGAGTTAAAGCATAGCACAAGTGCCACAAGCCACCTAGGGAAGGTGAGTGTTTAGGACTCGTTACCTATGGACAGATTTTCACTGCATGATCATCTGTCCTCGTAAATCTTATTTGTGGTCCAACAGATCAGGAGTCCTCAGGGCAGGCTGAGCTTCTGTTTTGCCATCATTGTGATTTTATAAGAAAGGAACATCACATGTCCTTTCGCAGCAAAACTATGAAAAATAGGACAGTTGATGCAGAATAGTAGATTCTTGGTGCTAAATATTTCATTTGCCCCATGTTAGGTAAGCAGAAGTATTGACTGGCTTTCTTTGGAACAAAACCTGTCCTTAAAGGTCAATGTCAGCAGTGTAAGGAAGCCTGAATCAGGCAATTTTAAACACAGTGTATGTTAGGGCTCCTCTCAGCACTTCTGAATGAAATGGGAGGTTAGATATGTCTAACACCTACCTAGGTGTAGGTAACACCTAAAAAGCCTTGATAATTTCTGGCCCTCAAAGGTTACAACCTCAACAGCTAAGACAGGAAAAGGACACTATGAGTTAAAAAACAGCATTGAGAAGCTAGTCCAAGATCTCACAGAAAAGTGGTGGCAGAGGCTGAGGTGGGGAGCAGATTTGCAAACCAATTTGATCATGCAAAATGGTTTGCCACCTAATTGGATAATAAGAGAGCATTTCTCTTGTAAAAATACCTATATTCTACCAGTGAAATTTCTGAGGATGGATTTGATTTGGAAGTAATTTTAAGGTGAGTATTTTTAAACTTTCTGTCATACTATGCTACTGTGAAATACAAAAGGCAACCAAAAAAAAAATACCCAGAATTAAACCCACTAACCAATTTATAATCCTGTTGTCAAAAAGGACAAAGGAATTATATTAAAAAAAAAAAAAAAAAAAAAAGACCAGAATCATAATCACAGATTCTAGGAGAAATACTCTCTCAAGGATCACCATAACAAGCAGAGGTTTCTGATCTCGTTCACCCATTTAAGTCCCTTTGCAAGCACCCTGGACAAGTGGTCTCAATGGGTTTTGCCAACGATTTCAAGAAAGAGAATTTTTTTTTTTTTTAATGCACTGGTAGGTCCTCAAAGAAGAAAAAGAATGAATCCTAGGAAAAGCAGAGTTTCCTTTACTTTGGGATCAGGCTATACAAGGGCAGTCAGAAGCTCAGAGAGGAGCGCATCTGCACTTGAAATTGCTGCAGTTCACAGCTCACACCTCAGTAATGGTCATAGTTGTTTCTGTTTCACAGCATCATAAAAGACTGCAAGCAACCCCTGAGCCAAGCAAGAATTTAAATATGTCTTTGACGCCTTTCACATTTAGAAAATTGCTTGTGTCTATGCTTGATACTAAGGGCTGCTTCTGAATACAAATGCTTCCCTGAATCAGGGTTACACAAGTATCAGAAGCTTAGATCAAGAAGCTGATCTGTCCAAATGAGACATTAGAGGCATGATGAAATGCTGCAGATCTTCCCTTTAATGAAACTTAGTTTATGAAATGCTTTAATAAAGCTGCTGTGAGTATATTTACATTCCCAACAGAGAAAAGCTCTCTCCTGAAACAGGAAAAAATTACCACAATTAATAATATCCTGATATTCTTCATAATGCCAGTAGATTGCACGTTTTTGTTGAGCTGTTCATCATTTTGAATTTCCATGCATCTTTTTATTCCACATGTACACCCGCTGGGGCACTTTAAAGACTAAAATTCATTGCTGCATATTAAAAATAGCAAATGAATCTCATGATTTCTTTTGTATCTCCCCAGTTTATTCAGCATACAAAAGACAAAATCAATGGCATCCTGCCTGAGCAATAGAGTTATTTTTATTTTTGTACTTTTTTTATACTGCTGCAGATTTTTTGCTTTACTCTTGAAACTATACTGCTCTGAACCAATATATTTTCACTCTGTGAGTTTTCATCTGCATTTTGCTGTGCTAATCCCGGATGTTTAATACCAAGCAAAATAGTATTTATATCTCATTCATCTCATTTTCCAGCATCTCCTGTGTATCTGCATGTTCCTTTCCCATTGCCAAGAGTCTGAGTTGAAATATTCAGAAATTATTTTCTTCCCAGGGGCGCAGATCCAAGTAAGCACTTACACCTAAGCTTACATACCACTGAACACAAAAGTGGTCTTGAAAGGCTGAGGTGCTTCCTTAAACTGAGGGATGGAAGGTAAAGGAGGGAGGGGTGCCCCCATGGGCTCTATCCTTTGGGGAGAGCTGGGATCCACAGACCTGGCATGGCTGTTGCTAGAATTATTCTTCTTTCTGTTTCAGAAAAGTATTGTGATATTTCCTTTCCTTCTATCTTTCAGCACTTCCAAAGCTGCCCATGGTTTTCAGATAGTTGCAAGTGGCAGAAAATTTTTCAGGAAACAGTATCTTTAACACCTAAGGATGTGTGTCATCCAAGTGACCCATATGTGCCTAGATTTCCTGTATCTTGTTTAACTTGTTTCCCTTTTTTTTTTTTTTAGTAGTTTATCTCCTTGTGCATTTACTGTTTTTTCCATCAACTTTGTCTATTACTTTTCTTCAGATGAATGCAAAAACAAGTTCAGTGTTTCAACTGTGCTAAGTGTCTGTTAATTTAATCTCCATCCTAACTTATTAACAGATGGATTTTCTACCAAGTACTGCTATTTCCCCAGCATACTAATAAAACCCGTTCTATTTGTCCTCACGTATCTGATGGAGGCAATCCCCTTTGCTTAAACTGTCCTCTTTTCTCTGAAATAGTAGGCTAATTACTCCATCCACATGGGTTCCTTCATTTCCCAACTTCCATTCAGGAGTTTGGAATATCTGATTTTATAATTCTTGATCCTGAACCTTAAGACTTTCCATTTCATGACAGAATTCTTTTGAGCGTAGCTTCTTGGACATGCTTTCTTATTTGCTATAGTTTAAGACAGAACAGAAAATACAAAGGATATACTTTTTCCTTTTTTCACCTTTTTGGTACTATTTTTTCTGGGACTTATCCCTGAAATGTGAACAGGTTTTTCCAGTAAAGAAAAGCAGATGTTTTGCAACTGTTTTCACAGTTAGAAGTCCCTGACAAGCTATATATAGCACGTGTCTTGTACTGTGAGCACTGCATGAATACTTTTATTTATAAACAGTCTCAATTAAATTAATAGGATTATGTACCTCAGAAAATCAATCTTCTTCCTGTTTAGGAGAAAACAAACTTTTCTCTGCATTTCCATGTATCATAGAATCATTGAATGGTTTGAGTTGGATGGGACCTTAAAGATCATCGAGTTCCAATCCCCCTTCCATGGGCAGGGACACCTCCCACTAGACCAGGTTGCTTAAAGCCTCATCCAGCCTGGCTTGAACGCCTCCAGGGATGGGGCACCCACAACTTCTCCGGACAACCTGTTCCCGTGTCTCAGCACCCCCACAGTAGAGAATGTCTTCCTAATATCCAATCTAAATCTCTCCTCTTACCATTTAAAACTATTACCCCTCCTCCTATTGCTACACTCCCTGGAAATGAGTCCCTCCCCATCTCTCCTTGTAGGCCCTCTTAGCGCTGGAGGGCCACCACAAGGTCTTCCTGGAGCCTTCTCTTCTCCAGGCTGAGCAATTCTCTCAGCTTGTCCTCATAGTAGAGGGGCTCCAGCCCTCCAATCATCTTCAAATCATCTTCATAGCCCTCCACTGGACACATTCCTACAGGTCCATGTCCTTCCTGTGATGAGGGCTCTAGAACTGGACACAGTACTCCAGGGGTCTCCTTTTAGCAAACTGGTTACAAGGAAACCATATACATACTTACAGTACATCTTATGATGGACTTTTCAGGGATTTGGGGAATATTTCTTCGATTTCTACCTCCTAACTTATGGTTTAGGTAGATGTGTCTAAGCGTTAACAAAATCTTACAAATTTGGAAAAAAGTGGAGGCCTAATATGAACTTATCCCGAATTTAACATGAGTGCACTTCAGATGCAACACTTGATTGGAACCCACGCAGTGTACCTGAAGCATAGTTATCCTTGAAAGACAACATATTGACTGAAGCAATATTTCTTCCCTCTATAAAATGAATCCAAACAAGGCAGTTGTGAGTCATCAGAAAAGAGCAACAGCAGTAGATGGTCGCCCGTGGTGATCAACCCGAATTGCTTTCTTCCCACCTTCTGATGCCTTGCAGACTTTGGCATCTGGAGGACAACTGGGACTTGTCTAGGGAGCAGTCTTGGTGCTCATGAGGCTATATGCAAAACCAGTTTTATCTAAAAGTTAATTTTTCATTCCCAAAACATTTGAAGTCTAACACTGCAGGCTATTGGCTTAGCTGGTCGGAAAACATCAAACACGAGTAACAGTAAGTGGATGTATTCCCTTCTAAGCATAAGACAGGTAACATTGTCAGAGCAGAGGTAGGTAAAGAGAACAAGAAAAGAAAATTCAGTCTGAGTTCATACTATGTAGAAAACCTCTTATTGTTTATCTGCAACACTTCTGTGCTGCCATTTGAGTTAGACATCATTGCGCAGCTGGGCATCCAGCAATAGTTGTAGTAAAGAGATTTTGAGGTACACATCATTGATGTATATAAAAATAAGAAAGCCTAAACAATTCCAAGCAGCATAAGGAAGTTACTGAAATTCAAAAGTATTCGGAAATGTATTTCCTTTCTTTAATCAAATGGTAAGGTGAAAGAAATTCAGCAGAACTCAGCAGTTTACACTAAGGAAAACTTATCGTTCATCAATATGTTTCTGCAGTTTCTTTTTGTCAGCCATAAAGTTTCGTTTGTTCTGTATTTTAGAGCGGGAGAAAGGGCGAAGTACAGCATCGCCTGGATCACAAATGTCTATGCTCTTCTTTCGGGTTCCTAAATAGAAGTTAAACACAGCGGTAGAGGCAAATTAACAGCGTTTAACGCACCTAAGGAGTCGTAAGAGGGAAGTTCATTCATTCGCCCTTGCCAGCAGTCCGGAGGCGGGTGTGCACGGCCGGGGCGACCGAGCAGGGCTCGGCGGGACGCCCCCGGCGCCGCCGCCCAGCTGAACGGCGGCCGAAGAGCACCCTCTAACGGGGAGCCGAGGGGCGGCCACCGGCCCCGGGGCAGCGCCGCGGAGCCTGGGTTNCCCGTTCAGGGAGGGTGGGAAAGTGCCTGCGAACTGGAAAGGTTTTGCGGTGTGCTCTGATCTCCTGGGGATTTTGGCTGGGTCTCGTCTCCTCCAGGAGGGCGGCCACAGATGAGCGCACTCAGCCAAGAACATTTTGTCCCCGCGTCTCTCACGCTTCCTTCTTTTCTTCGTTGCCGTGCGGTCCCGGGAGGGGGGCAACGCTGTCCTCGGGGCATTACAAAGGGGCTGGTGGCTTTTCTGGCTGTTGGGTCTCTATCTGTGGGAAGTGTAAGGACAAAAGCCCAGGGCGCAGGGCTTCACGGAGGGATGCAGTCAGTGGGGATTGGGGGCACCCCCAGATGACGGAGAGAGTGGCGTGGCCAAGCTCAGTGCAGATGGCCTGCCAGCAGTCTCAAGGCCTTATAAAGAGCGGCTTTGGAAAGCAAAAGACATTCCTGGCAATTCCTCTGCTATTAGGAGGCAAAAGCTCCAGTGTGAAAATATCAAGCATAGGGTAAAAGGAATGGCCAGACATTTTAGCTGGAATGTGGACTTCTTGCAGTCAAAGCAATAAATTCTGCATGTATCAAGAGGTCTCCAAGTGGAGTCACCCCCTGACTCAGTCCCACACACCTCATCAGTGTAGGCACCTACAAAGACTGTTTGGGTTTTGCAGGCTGGGGGTTTCCTCCATGCCCAGGGCTCAGGGATGCCTCAGCCACTGCACATGGGGATGCATCACTTGGCGGCTTCTCTTAGCAGAGGTGAGCTGTCATCTGTGCTGGTGATGGGTCATTACCCTTTGCTGGAAGTCCCCAAGACCACGGTGACACTTTGGCCATGCACCAGATTGTACTCTTTGTCCCAAATGCACATCTCCTGGAGACATCACATGCACCAAAAACATCACCAATGGGTTCATCCACACTGAAAGGAGAGATGACAGGAAAGAAGGCAAGGAGTGAGAGTGGCTCTATATCTTTCCCACCAGATGGACTCAGCACTATCTGCAGGGTCCATCAGGGGAAAGGCAGAGGCTGGTGCCATATTCATGCTCCCTTGCTCATCCTCAACCCGCAACTCATTCCCCTGTGGAATCAGGCTCCTTGTGGACACCAGTAGTCTGGGAAAAGCAGCTTTCACCCCATTTTGAGGGTGCAAACAAGAACAGGCTGTAGAACAAAGGCTATTATTAATTCCCATCTGCTGAAAGGAGGCTGCAGCTGTTTTGAGAGGTTTTCCTGCAAGCTATGCAGATCTGCTCAGAATTTTAATGGTTGTTTACCAGCCAAAGTATGCCATTGAAAGAGAAGACGTTTCCAAGCAAACAAGGTGTGAACGTCATTTCAGCCTGGAAATAAACCCCTTCTTTTCTCAGGAATGTTTTTCTGGGCAAGAAAGCATTTTTGCATTTGTTTCAGTTTTCAGCTGTTCTCTTTTAGCTCATCATCTCCCATCTAAGAAGCATACAGAAGACGTTTGTTGAAATATGCAGTGCTTTCTTAGACAGGCAAAAAGCCTTTGAAGGGGGAAAAAAAAATCCAAATATTCTCTCTGTGTGGTCTCCAAATGACTGAAAGAAAAGGGTAGCCCCACAAAACACTGGTCCACAGTTGAAATAGTATGCGCATAAAACTGGTATCGGACTAAAGAGCCTAGCAAGCCCTGAACAGAAACATAGCATACAAAAGATTAAAGGGAAAAATGAAGAGGCTTTGTTATATTCTGGGGAATGACAAGACATACGGTAGGCTTTTCATCCTATATTTTCTGCAGTTGCCATAATCTTCAAGAGGATTGTTATTGCTAAAAAATTAACATGTCTTTAGCCAAACTCTCTAGTGCATGTTATTTATATCAGGATTTAAGTATCTGCAACTATGTGCTTTATGGCTGTGTATAAACCCTGCTTCTGTGATATTAATAAATGCAGTTTCTCTGTTTCTCTGCAACATGTATATTGTACACAGTTGAAAAAAACATTAGAGAAAAGGCTCAGATAGACAAAAATAAACAAAGAATTTTCACTCCAATGGATTTGCAATCTAAGCTGGTTTTCTTTATCCCAGTGGACTTTGAACTACCTGACCTGCAGAGAGTATTTACAGCTGAAATGACAGTCTCTGAATGCAGTCTAGCATTGCTGGTATCCCTGCTCCAATTAGGGGATGGGAAAGAACCAGAAGCATGCACCATTTCACAAAAAAAGTTACTATTCTCCTGCATATAGAGACTACTATACCTGAGAATCTGAAAAGACAGGAGACTTAAGTGACATAGTAAATGGTGTCCAGGAAATTAATATAACATTGAGGCAGTGGTAAGGAAGTATTGGGCAGCCTGTTGCTATTCCATTGGTTCATGCAACAGAAAATGTAAGTGAGAAAATTAAACTATTCATCTTTCACTAAGACAGAAAGGAAGAGTGATCTGAACAGTGTGACCTTCTAATCTGAGTTAAGTCAACACACAAACAATAAAAATGGACTAATATTTCAAGGAATCTCTTTTTAACGACTATAGCGGTTCAAGTTACCATGTGATATTTTCCTGTAATATAATAGGATCCCACTAAATGGTGACTATTTGACTTCTGGTAATGGAGACACCAAGGCTCTCTCTGTGTTGTGTATTTCTATTACAGGATTCCAGAAGGTAGATTAGGCTACTGAGATGGTTTTCACCCATGTAGGCATGAATTCATTCTTTCTTAATAAATGATAATTTTCAGCTTTGTATAATGGCAGCACAAAGGGAATTTCTACTTTGTGCTAGCAAATTTGTGGCAACTAAGTTCTAAGACAGCATGTGGGTGCAAACAGCTGTAGACTGACAAATATTAGGGATGACTAAATAGATTTTTTTTAGAAATAATCACACTTGCCCATTCCTTCCAAGCACTNATAGGACAAACAATGACTGAAACAAGTGTTAAAAAAAAAAAAAAAAAGGTGGGAAATCATGAGAGTGATAAACATGACAAAATTAATGGCATAGTCTAAAATGGTCGGACATACCAACTGAATAAGCTAAGGGGAGAAATGAGCTCTCACTACCCATTTTTTTCTTCAGTAAAAGAGTTGATGCTTTCCCATCTTTGGAAGTGTTAAACAGGATTTAGCTATATAATACAGCTACCTCCAATCTTCTTTAGGTGTGCTGCCATCCAGGGGCATGATCCCCAAAAATCTAGGCACTTTCATGTACTATTAGACAGTATAAAGAAAAACA
>VZRU01007003.1:27984-55761 GCA_013398155.1 Pedionomus torquatus | reverse complement strand
TTATTTCCACCACATTTATAAGAGCTGCAGCCCCCACGGCTCAGTGCAAGGAAGAAAAGGACCAGCAGACCGGGTAGGTGGATAAATATATTAGTAAATAAATATATTTCTCAGCACATCAGCATATTCACACATCTTTTGTTTCTATTGGACATAAATACACAGTTTTGCATATATATAAAATGTATTCTTACGCTTTTTTTTCTTTCTTTTTTTCTTTTTTTTTTTTTTCTTTGGTTGGGGGGTCATAATTTATTCCCAAGCCCCGAGAGCCAGGAGGGACTCGGCAAAAAAAACCCAAACCAACAAAAACCAACCCAAAACAAAACAAAAAACAACCACAAAAACCCCACCCCAAACCTATATTCACATTTCAAAAGGATCTGAACATTATAAAAGGGAGAGGGGAGGCTCTGTGCTGGAAGGGAAAAGGTCCAGCCAGCCCAGTCCAGGGCTGGGGCTTCGATTTGGGAGGGAGGGAGTTCGGGATCCTCTGGCTTCCATCGCTTTTCAGCTGGGACTTGGGATACGAGGAGGGAAAATGAGCTCTGCTTCATTGCAGTGATGCTGAAGAAATCCAGTGATGGAACCCAGGAGTACTGAGCGCTCGGAAGCATCACCCAGAAGCAAGAGATGCATGAACTGAGAGCTGTTCTCCATTATTCTCATTTCTTCCCTTCCAGGCCAACAAGGATGGTAGTCCATCTACTGAAAATGATCTTAAAAACCACCTTCCCGGCGAGTTCCTCCCTCTCCTTCCACCTGACAACCCACCAAGGCAGACCTGCGCTCCCTCATCCAGCTCAGCAAGCCCCAGGGAGGGAGCCCAGCAGCCAGGATGGTCGTTTTCTAGAGGGAAAGGAGCAGCAGCATAACATCAGGAAAGGAAAACACTTTAAAGCAGGCATTGCCCTGCGCAGCCTGGTAATACTGCAGTAGGGAGTGGAAAGGGTGTGTTAGTGCTCACCACTTTCTCCAAGAAGCTTGGGGCTTGCCACGGATTCGGAGCCCTCCTATTTTTTTACAGATAAGGAGGGAAAGAGAGGGGACTTTTAGATTGCAAACTAGATGCTCGTTCCTTTGAGGCAGTGAAATGCATCCCTGGAGGCTTTCCAGCCTTCTTGACTCCTAAAGAAACCCGGACTTCATGACTCTCCCCTCTGTAGAGTCACCTGAGCCCTCCAGGATGTAGGGAGCTGGTTGAGACAAGCCACAGACCACATGCACAAGAAGTTAAAACAAGGGAAATCTAGACCCTCTCCTGGGTTTTTTTCCTCTAGTTCAAAACTGACTTCCCTGTAAGGGAGAAAAAGTCTGAGCTTGTGTCTTCTGCTTGCTCTGTAGGACAAGCCAGAAGAGACTGGAAAGGTTAAAATAGAATTCTGCTGGGTTCTTTGATGAAAGAAATTCAGCCTTTCTCTAAATTGAAAGGTCCTGCAGTGGCTTGGTCACAGGGGACAAGAAATGCACACTAGCAAGGGCATAATGTTTTGCTTTAAAACAGTGCTATTGGCTGACTTTCAGTACCATCACTTGAATGTCAGTGACTGATCAGCAGCTGGAACAAAGACACCTTTTTCAAAGATGAAGGCCAGCAAACCCAGTGAAACGGTTTCCTCACAGACGAAGGCAGGCAGAGGCAGGATTATCTTGAACTGGGACTACAGAACCAGTGCGCTCTGCGCACTGAAACTGAAGAAGTTTCTGCTTCAAAGGAAGACACAGAAAGCTTAGTGAGCACTAAGCAGGTGGGGGAAGCCTGTCCCTACAGCCAGATTCAAACCATCGGGAGTCACCTTCAGCTCCAGTGCTGTAGCCTCACCCTTGCTTCAGCACTGTCAACTCTGGAAACGCTTGGTGCCATATAAATGTGCACTGCATGTGGGAATTTAGTTAATTCTTTGGCCTGAATTATTTAGGGCAATTAACTTGATAGTCTAATTCCCTGCTGTATTAAAACTCTTTGGGTTAAATTGAGCAGGTTTTGTTTCACTGGAACGTCCCCAAAGTTAGGATATGTAGGAAATAAAAACTAGTGGCATTCCAAAAAAGACCCTGCAAATGGGAGGGGGGGCGGAAATAATAAACTGATAGCCTAGCAATTTCTCGAGGTTTCTTTTTCCATCATCCAACTGTTAAAAGCAAAAGGGTATTTTGAAAAATTCCTTTGCAGGATCATTGCAGGTGTCTCAGAACTAGGATAAGGCTGGGTGATGGATGCGGGCTCTGCTCTGCATTTATTATGGGTGCTTTTGCTGGGATTTTTTGCTGTGTCTTGGGGCAATGAGGGAGGAAGGAGAGAAGCAGGAGCCATGTGAAGGCAAGGGTTTCCCATGGCTCCTGTGACGGGGGCATCTCAGGTCTGAAATATGCTCAACAAATGAGTTGCTCTTGACAAGACTAGCCACCACACCTATTTTGAGGGTAGGCAGAGGAGTTAGAGGATGAGTGAGAGATTTGTTCGTGTTGCCAGATGAGAGGGTGGATTCTTTGCAATGGAAAGAGTGACCCAGCTCCTTCCCAGAAATGCTGACATTGTCCCCTTGTCTTCTCCTCTCCTGCTGCTGCTGGCAAAACGCAGCAAATGGCCAAGATAGCATCAGCTGATGGAGAATGACCATGAAGCGATTGAAAGTGGTGAGAGCTGCTGGTTTCCATTGAAGTCAGAAGAAGCACCTTGCAGGGCAGACCTGTGAGTGGTGAGATGGAGAATAGCTTGTTCCCGTGTCTGAAATAAGAATGGAAAAGTTAAATGAAGAAGTCTGGCTTTTGACCTAAGTGAGGAAATGAAGTCAGGAGCTAGCAGGCCGCAGAAAGTCATTTCTGCAGCTTTTGGTCTCGAAGGCTTGTTTATTTTTGAAGCGTTTAGCAAAACCTTCTGTGGCACGAACATGCCAAAATAGCAGCTTGCACTCACTCCGCGAGCTCTCCAGCTGGTGACTCCCGGGACTGGCCTCTGAGCGAGCCAGCCCACGCAGACAGACGCCATGGGATGGAGATGGGCTGCCTGTGCTGTCAGAGGAGAAAGGGACCTGGAGAACACGGCTCTGTGTTTGTGTGGTCATCGCAGCGTGGGAACATGTGAGGAGACCACAAGTGTCACGTTGCCTGTTTGCAGTCTGCATCGTGGTGTGGGCTGTGCAGGGCCGGGCTGGTCACTCTGTGTTGCCTGCGCAGAGAGCAAAGTGTGAGCTCCTCTGCGGCTGGTACGCTGAACATCCTTGTCCACTCCAGCTCTCCAGTAAGCAAACTGGCCAGCGTTTTATTAAACTGAGTGTTCGTGGAGATCCTGGACCTCCTCTTCAGATCCTGCATTCAAAGAAAATGAAAAAGAAAAATATCAGCTACAACTGGCTGAACGTTCCTGGACTCTGCAGCTGCCGGGGCCTTGACCCTGCCGTACAGAGAACAGATGCTGCAGTGAAAGCCACCAAGTTGCTCCCACTAATGTGGAGGGTCTTTTCTGGCCTGTTTATTCCTCTAAGCTAGAACACAATAAAATGTAAAGATGTCAAGCTATTCTTTAAATATTTCAGCTGGTACAGGCTAAGGACATGGTGCACCTCCAGGATTCACACTGCTACCAGGTGTTTGCTTTTGAGGCTTTTTGATGAAAAAAGAAGCTCTTTGAAGAAAATCTGTACAGCCATTTTAAAAATTAGTAGCAACAGAAAAGAACACTGACTTATATTCACACAGGGTCACAGCAGACTGTCCCCAGGGACAGGGGACATCATCATCAGAAACTCCAGACCACAAAAGCAGACTCCAAGTGATGGGTGCATGCAAGAAAGGGATGGCATACCCATTTCATGTAGTTGAAGAGGTTGCACAAGTTGCTTTTGAGTCCCAAACAAGCCAAAGGCAACGAGTGGTGGTTGGCCACAACTGCCAGTCCCTCGTGCCCAGCTCAGGCTCTTCACCAGCCCCTTCCACCCAGTAAAAGATTGATAGGCAAGTGCCAAGTTCTTTACATTGAAACACTGAATATAAGGGCTGCCTAGAAGTCCTGCACCCTGTGTTACAGCTTCACTCTCTCTCCAAGTGATGGTTGACACACACAGCACGGATCCTTTCCCAGGTGTCTCACCAGAGACACATCCCTGCCCAGTGCTCACACAGGGCCAGCATAGCCCAGTAAAGGCAGACATGCATTACTTTTCACATTTCCCTTTTCCTGAATGTTCCTGAGGTCAAAAGGAGACAAATGGCCATGTAGATATTCACAGAGAGCAATTCAAAACAACCTTTCAAAACAGCTACAACAAATTCTTCTTTGTCATAAATCACCAGCTGTAGGAACAGGGCCTCTGAAAAATAAATATACGCGAAGAAAACAAACAAATTAGATTCTTATTTGAAATGGCGTTGAACCACTGTGGGAAAATAAATGCACGGGCAGAGTGGTACACGTGCAGGCATGGCCACAGTACCAGAACACAGAGTTTGGGCGTATTTGGCATTTGTGATTTGTGTCACTGGTACATTGAAGAAGCCAACACCAACTGCTTCTCAGGTGCATCAGCTTCTGTGCAACCCAAAAGAGACAGCTTTTTGTACAGCTGTCCATCACAGAGTGGTTCCGTCTCATGCTTCCATTGCTCTGTGATCAGTCGGATACCTTAAGTCCCAAATAGCATCACTGAAGTATCTTCTGAAAACTGTGCCTCTGTGAGTGTCCCCTCTTGCACAAGCAGAAAAGAAGGCTGTAAAAAGGTGTTGAACTGGGAGAGGCTGTAGAGCCTCTGCTGCTGAACTGGCCATTGAGATCCACGAAGGGTGATGACCTGAAGGAGCACACTGTAGTGACACAACAGAAATCTTGTTCTTTGGGTGTTGGTTTAACCTAATGGTGGTCTTTTTCTGCCCTCTAATCCCTCTCCTCCTCTCTAGTAAAAGATCAAAGACATCACATGAGAGGGAATGGCTGAGAGGATGGAGAAAGCGGGGAGGATGCTGACAGTGTGCTGGAGGAGGTGAGATTTCCCAGAGAGAGAAATCAAGAGATTTCATCAGCCCGTGGTGGGCATAGTCTGGCTGTTCTGGGATGAGATCTGTGCACGCTGGCATGCTTTAGGAAGCTATCTAGCTGGAACTCACTGCCAGTTGTCTGCCTTCTCTTAAACTGATTCACTCGGCATGGCTTGAGGATTGATTCTTTGTTGAAACAACTCCCAGGTATAGTCTGCCAGGCGGGAGAGGCAGGGATGTATCTTTATGCAAACCTCACCAAGAAAAAAGCTGGAGGAGGTGATCAAGGAAGTGGCATAAACTCCACGATCATGCAGGCATCTCTGGTATCATCTGCGGTGCCCTGGTGATGGCTGCAGGCAGCATTAATCCCTGCAATGCCAGTGCATGGCACTGCCCGCGCAAGGGGAGTCTCTCCGGGGGTTTGGACGAGGTTCAGCCTGCCCTGGCAGCCGGGCAAGGGAGGCACACCCCTGGAGGGTGCCGCATCCCGCTGGAGCACCGCCAGCTTCTGGAAACCCTGGTTGAGGGACTTCCTGAGCCAGGGAGGGTATTTGCATCTCTGCATTTGATAGCTCTTGATCTAGCCTCTCGAATCCATTTTACTTCTGGCACCTACATCCTCTGGGCGATGAGCAGCAGTTTCATTACACACTGTGTGCTACCTTATTGGGTGTTTTAAAGCTTCTGGTTCCCATTTGATGCCACCACTTATTTTGTGATAAGCACCAGTGAGTCTCTCTTATCTGCTTGCTCTCTTAATTTTATAACCTCTCTTTCATTTCCTCTGCTAATTATCTTTTTCCCACATGAAAGTCTCTATAATATTCTTCCTGTTTTCTCAGGAAAACCTCATTCTTGTGGCGGTACTCGATACTTTTCTGCACTTCTCCCAAGTCTGCTATATCCTTTTCTGAGAAGCAGTGGTCAGTGGCAGATGGTGGCTGTGAGAGCAACACAGACTCAAGTAGATGCATAATGGCGCTTTCTGCTTCTCCCACATCTCTTCCCACCTAGCTCCTAATAATAATTTGATTTTTATTAGAAGTGGTTCTCCTCTTATATGGCGTTTTGTGTTACTTACATGGGATTCCATCCACTACTCTATTGCTCAATAACTCAGCAACGGGATATCCTTCTGTAACGCTTTGTGACCAGTTCTAAAGCTGAGAATCGTGAAGGATTTTGTCTTTTATAAACACTGCCATCTCCTCTCCTCGTTCAGGATATTTATGCACATGCTGAAAAGTGCAGACAGTAGAACTCCACTTTCCTCCTCCTCTGAGTAACCTTCCTCCCTTAAGACTGATCTGCACTTTGTCTCCTGCTTTTTAGCAAGTTACCTATGAGAGCACCTTCCCTTTTATGCTTCGAGAGCTTCATTCCCCTAAAAGATCTGCAATGTGTTATCTCTCTACAGAAGTTGTGTTGCCTCCTCCCCTGGTTTTCACATTTGCCCATGTGCCTACAAGTCAGACCCTGTATTTGAATTTTTAACAATTTGCTTGGCAGGAAAGTCAGGCTCATCGTTCTGTGGCTTCAGCTATTTCAAGCTGATATTGCCCTCAGCTCTTCCTCCTGGCTCTGGGCATGGGTAGCAGATAGCATCCGTGTTCATGATTTAGCAGTTTCGTGCTCGAGCCCCTGCCCAATGCCTAGGTGAGTGATGTGTTGCCCTGGTAATTAGTTGCCATCCACTTTATCGACGCACTTCATAAACGCTCAAACAGGCGATTTGATTTATGAGGGATCCTCTGCTCCAGGGATCTCCCTGACCGGAGATGTGCCAGGGTGAGAACCTCCTCAAGCACTTCCAGGCTGATCACTGATGCAATAAATTCAGCTGCTCTTCTGCTATGCAGTTACAGCCCTTGAACAGCCCTTTTAGACTGCGTTACTCCCTGGACCTGCAGAGCCTCTGGCAGGTTCCTGCCTTCTGATGCAGTTGAAAATGTTTGCATTAATCATCTCTCTTTTTCACAAGTTGTTCACAGGAATTTCTCCTGGCCTGCCTCACTGTGGCTCTGCATGTAGCTTTGCATCCAACTTTTTTCTGACTCCTTTGTCTGGCCACACCGTTGCTTTGGAAGAACCGCTTCTTGCTTCTAATTGCCCTCTCTGCTGCTTGGCCAGCCCTGTGAATGATCCCTGTGCCCAGAAGCATCTTATTCTTTTGACTCTTAGTATTATTTGAAGAAGACGTGTACGTAGGCTCCTCTTTTGCAGCATGTGCTAGGTATCATCCCCAGCATGTGCTGGGTATCGTAACCCTAATACCATACTTGGGCACTCCTCCATATTTAGGCACAATTGGGGATTTTTGTGTTACTTGTCACTGGGTTTTACGCTCTCTTTAACACAGAGTGTCCCTCCCATGCCACCAGAAGAGACACGCTCTTCTCCTCTCTGTAATTTCACCTGGGAATTACAGGGTGGGGTTTTTTTTGTTGTTTTTTTTTTGTTGTTTTTTTTTAAACTGGGTTTCTGAAAAGTTTATGTCAAACTCTAATTTAAAGCTGGACTTTCTAATTCATCCACTTATATTTTTAGCTCTACAACATTTGTCTAGAGGCATATATGCATTTCTCCTTGGTGTTCTTGTCTATTTTTTCGCTGCTTACATGGGACTGCCTATTGAGATTGTTCTTTGCTTTTTTGTTGTTGCCTATTGATTTATGTCCAGTCCTTTTCTAAGATAAATAAGTGATGTGATTATCACTCGGAGGTTGTGTCATGTCAACCACCGTGTTTGCAGCTTGAATGGATTTTCTGCATAAGCTCTGCGTGAGCTCCTGCTATCTTTCACTGGCCTCTGTTCCTAATAAAATTAAATCCTTCCCTTCTGTGTATTTTCTCAGTCTTAGGAAGAGACTGACCCTTTGGCTGGTCCTGAAAGCATCCACAGAAGCTGCTGCAATCAAGTAAACACAGAGTCATGCCACTTCCAAACACATTGGTCCTTCTGGCTCCTGGCAAAGGGAAGTAAGAAAGAGGGAAGGTGTGTGTGCTGGGCAAAGCTCGCTGGCACTGCTCTGAGTGGGTGTTGGGGAGCCTTTCCCCATCATTCTATCAGGAGGTGGGCAGGTATCTGGCCTGCTGGGACCATCTACAAAGAGGCAGAGGCATCACAGCCCGGGCCTCTGCAGCGCCCCAGGCACTGCAACACCCAGCGCCCCGCGTTAGGTGCACAGATCCTGCTCCGGTAGCTTGGGAAGTCCTCCCAGCTTCTTTTGGAAATGGGAGCTCAAAGCACCCCCTGAGCAGCCCGCTCTCTCCGTGTGGAGGTCCCATGCTGTGGTCCTGGGAGGGCCGTGATACCGCTGCCCACCACCTCCAGCTGAGGGAACATCAGCACTCAAGAGATACCTGCCAACCAGAGAGACATCCCTGCACTGCTGCCTCCTTATCTCTCAAAACGACAGCATCCCCCCGGGCCCTTTGAAGAACCTCTCATCCTATCTGCAGTGTCAGGCACTTCTGTGCCTGGGAAAAAATAAAAATAATAAATCTGTTCCTGGGAGTCTGGGAGTGCCGCAGGCAGCCGGCAGTGAGCCCCATCAGCCTCTCCCCCTTCCCTGCTGCCTCCCCGGCGGGTGCTGCACCTCCCGGAGCCTGGGTGCGGTGTGGGGCTGGATAGACAAGCATGGGGAGGAAGTGATTATCTCCCCGGCACAATGGGCACGGTGAGTCATGGGTTTCAGGCCAGCATTTTAACAGAAATTAGGCAGCTGGATCTGTGTTTGGTACCTAAATCAAAGCGATTCACCCGAGGAGCTGCAGTGAGTCAGGGGCAGGGCGAGGAAGGCAGCCAGGCTCTGCTCGGGGCCGGCACCTGCCCGTGCTGACTCGCGGGTTGCTGCCTTCAGAGGAGCCTGGGACAGCAAGACCTAGGAGCTAAACTCAGTTAGGTTCTTTCAAACAGCCTCATCTCAAACGCATTTTCCCTCTCTGCACAGCAGTTAGGCAAAGGGCCAAACTTTAATTACAACTGATTTCTAAAAGACACTAAAAAGCAACTCCCACGCAATGGAGGCAGGTGAGAAATCAAGGATGTGCAAATCCATAAACTCATTTAGTCTGTTCTACTGCTACCACTGGCCACACACTTCCTTCCTTATTGATGCCAGCTTAGCTGGGGTTGGCTGAAACAACTAGAGCCCAATAAGCCTTAATGATAATAACTCTGCCAGGAAGACGTCCAGACTGATGTAAGGACTATGAGAAACAGTTCCACCCCTTCCTTTGGGAGATACTCCAGTTACTAGAAACATTTAGTTAAAAATAGCCACCTTATTTCTCATTTGTATTTTTTTAGGATGAGACTGCAGGGTTTGGTACGCTCATTAACAGACTTGTTAATCATCTCCAGACGGGTGAGCTCTGAAACGCTTTTGTTGTCAGTGGTCTTGTAGGAAAACCCATGGAGAAGGTACCAGATCTTCTGGCAGCCAGAGCACCTCCAGCAAACCACCCTCATTCACCTGCTTCCTGCAAGAAGAGGCCAACTCCAGACTTACCCTGACCACCCTGCTGAGCCGGGCAGTGAAGGTGAAGAGTCAGACTGTGTCTGGGGGTGCCCGTCCCTGAGAAATCAGCAGGAACCGTGCGGTTTCCCTCCCGTCCTGACAAACCCTCCTCATGCTTTTTCAGCTCTGAGCCGGACTGTGGCACTAAACACTTCCAGAGCGTCCGAGAGCCTGAGTCACAGGGCAGGGGAGCGCTTGGGATCAGGGGCTGGACTTCGGGCGAGCAGCGGTAGCCGGCGGGATGGCCGAGAGGAATGTGAGCATCACAGGCTTTGGGCAAGGCTGAGTCCTCGGGCAGGAGAGCGGGGTCGGGCTCAAGGGGACACTTTCTTTTCCTTCGGTGATGACGGCTCTGTGAGCTGTGTCTCGGGGGCAGTGGGACAGGGGATGTGCCAGCTGCTCCCAACTGTCTGCTGGCATCTGCACTGAAGTCCAACCTGTTTGGAGGAGCGGAGGGGGCATGAGGGGGCTCCCGGCCTTGCTGGGGACAGGCTGTCTGTCCTGCCGGAGCTGCCTCCAGTAGCACAGCACTGCTTTCCAGAGGCTGCTGAGAGTGGTGACCTTTCTCAGTCCTCTTTTGTGTCCGAGCACTGTGAAAGCCAACCTTGGCCCCAGAGTACCGAGATTTGCGCTGCCCAGGCCCCTGCCCAGCCCGCCCTGGTGGGCACTCAGCGTCTCTCCTGTAGTGGTGGTGCTGGTGGTGGTGGTAGTGGATGTGGCTGAGCACCTGGGGCTTGGCCGGAGCCGCACCTTCAGGCACCATCAGGTCCAAGGACCTGGGCCGCGTCTCCCTTGGTGGCCGTGGTGGCTCCTGGCCATTGTCCGTGGCAGGTCCCTCCGAGCTGCAGTACACAAAAGGGTCATAGTCGCTGCTGAGGGAGCTGCGGAAGGTGGAGCAGCTGCCATGGATGCCCTGCAAACTGACGTCTGTGCAGTTCAGCATGGAGTCACTGGAGGAACCATGGCAGGGCCCCGAGCTGGAGTCACTGCCTGGCCCATCTGCCAGGTACCCGCTGTGCTCGGTGAGATAGCTCTCCCCGGAACCGCTGCTGTTGTGCTGGTGCCCGTGGCCGCCCCCCCGGCGCAGGGCAGGCACACGGTTCTGCTTCTGGGCCAGGGCTGCCTTTGGCCCCAGGCAGGGGGGCTGGGGCTGGAGAGAACAAGTCCTGTGGGGCGACAGCGTCTGCCCGCATGCCGAGGGGTTGGGATGCTGCTGGCCCAGAAAGCCAGCAGCCAGGGGGGACGGGTGGCCGCAGGCGAGCAGGGAGGTGGTTGGCCTGTAGGGCATGTAGTGGATGGTGCCAAAATCCAGTTGGGAGAGCTCTGGAGAGTGGAAGAAGGGGTTGCCATGGGCTGGCTCCGGGGGAAAGCTCCTGAAGTTCCTCTGAGGATACGCATGTGGGAGGTGGTAAAGGGCATGTCCCGGGTGCTGGCGGAAAAGGTGGAGACGCCGTCCAGGCTCCATGTCCTGAGGAGCCAGCCTGGAGACAGTGGCTGTGGCCTGGTCCACCGAGTCTCTGGCTGCAGAGAGAGAAGGGAGCATCTAGCACAGATCCCACATCCTGTCCCCCAGGACTAGAGAGCCTCCGCCACAGCGCCACGTCCCACCCATACCCTGCAGCTCCTCGCTGCCGTGTGGTGGTGTGCTCTCCCTGTTTCTCCCCATCTTCCTGCCTCCTGGGCTCCTGCTCGGGCCATGGCCATCAGGACCATCACAACATCAGTTGTTATAAGTTGCACCTGGACTTTGGGGGACGGCTGGCAACACAGCCAAAACACCATCTGGAGTGGGGACCTAGGTCTTTCGTTCCCATGAGATCATGACTACAGGTCAATTATCTTACTCTATAATATCAGGCAGCCCGAGAGCCCTGTGAGCTCTCCTGTATGGCAGTGGGCTGCACGCCAGGGTCTCCCCTTTTGTGAGGACCCTTATTTAAGGTTCTGCTCCTCGAGGCTGAGAGATTCCTTGCCCAACAGATTCTTGGTGAGTGACTAATAGCATGCTAAATTTTGAAATCTCAGCTGAGTGACATAAAGGATTGATTGCGCACAGGTAATCCTTTAGACATAAACCGTTGACCAAGCCTGGGACTAGGACTGGATCCAGCCGCACCCAGTCTCCAAGAAGACGTTTAAAAAGCCAGGGGGGTCCTTTCTGAACCTTGTGACTCAACGGGAGGGTCTCCCTGACAGCTTGTCTGACCCTGTCCTCTAGGCAGTAAATACTCTAGTGTCTCTTGCCATTGAATCTTGTCACATTTACTACTAATTTTGTTAAATCACTGTTTCACCTTAATAAATATTACACTACTTCTCTCCAAGGATTTAAGATGATCACTCTGCCTGCGACATGCCACCACCAAACCGTCTTGGTGGTCCTGCACACTCAGCACCCTCCCTGCTGCCCTGACCCTCCCATCTCACCTCCTTCCCACAGGTCCCAGGCCTTCCTCCAGTGCAGGTCCCATTCCCTGGCTGTGTGCTACGGGGGCTCACGTGCACAGGAACCCCTCTCTGTGCACACACCACCCTGCAAACCCACCTGCAGGGAGACACGTGCTCCTGCTGACACAGTGATGGTGTGCATCACCCAAGGGTACACAGACCTCCCTGGGCACAACCCCATCCCCCAACCCCGTCACTGGCCGGGAAACGCTGTGTCTGAGCCCTACCGAGGATATTGAACATGCAAAGTGGACACGTGTGGTGCTGCTGGAGCCAGGGGTCAACACATTCCCGGTGAAACTCATGGGAGCACGAGATGATTCTCAGTTCCTAGAGTGAGGTGGAGAGAAGAGGAGGAGTGTGAGCAAGGAGAACTATGTCCCGAGACCTGGATGTGTCCTTCTTGATGGAAGCAAACCTTGTAGGGTGGAAAGATGTGTAACACAAGTGATCTGCAGCCCAGCTCTGCCTGGAGGAGGCTGTGCAGCAGCCTGGCAGCTCCGGTTCTGCTCGCTCCATCCAGCTCTGGGGTGTGAACATCCAGAGAGGCGCTAGTCCTCGGGAATAGGGGATTCAGGCTGAGTGCTTCCCAGAAGCAAATCCCACTTTGGTGTCATTGTTTCAACGTGGACTTATGGATGTTTAACCCTCCAGCATCAGCTGGAGACCTGTCCCCAGGGAATCAGAGTCTGCAAGCAACTGGCTTCAGCAGGGGCAGGGCTTTTTTATCCAAAGGGGCAGGCAGACCTCCATCGATACCCGTCCCCTCCCAGCATCAGGAAACATCTCAAGGGCTTCCCACCCCTGCCAGACTGCTCAGCTCCCACCAGGCTGTGGCTGGGAAGCCCAGAGCCATGGCTAACCCTGCCCGCAGCCTACCTGGCCCTCGCTGAACTCCTCCAGGCAGATGGCACAGACCGGGGCTGAGCTGCAGCTGCTGGCCGAGTCCCACCGCGACGCCGGCCGGCCCCTGGCCTGGTACTTGCGTGTGGCCAGCTGCCCGATGGCCTGCATGGTCTGCTGCTGCAAGGAGTCCTGCCAGCGAGAAAGGAGGCTTTGAGGAGAGGCTCGGCCTTACGTGGCCATACGTCTCATTGTCCTTCTGCTTTCCGTATGGGATTATCAGCAATCCGGGGGCAATACTTGTTTCCCGAGGTGATTTTTTGTCTAACCTGACTTAGCTCTGTCAGCAGCAGGACACGTCTGGCACTGCATGTTCAAAATTCCTCAGCAGTGCTGAATTTTTGAGCCCCAAAGGCTTGTCCTTCTATAGAACAAATGGGGTATTATAAAATATGGAAATCCACCTGACTCTGGAGAGAGGATTATTTAACTTGTTAGTTTCTATTAAAAATACTAAATCTATTCTTTATCATTACAGACAGTACTGCTCAAGGGCTCGTGGGCCAGCTCTGCAGCTCAGGGTGCTGGGACAAGCTCTAAAATGTGCTGGGGCTGCAGTGCTGGTGGGGTGGCAGGAGGAGAGCAAGGCCACCTCAGCAGGGACACTGCCAGCACATCTCAGGCTCACTCCGGTCATCCCTGGGCTGCTCCTGCCTCATCTGGCCACATCTTCAGTTTACACAGAGGCTCATTTACACTTCCAAACTGAATCCTTTCCTCCCCTCTGCCCCTTTTCTGTTTGCTCAGACACATTTGCCCCATGAAATTCCTACCTGAGTCCTGTTGAGCTGGCACTTTGTGCGGACAACAAAAATCAAAATGATGACGACCACAGTGCTGACCACCGTGAGAAGAATCCACACATCGTAGTCTGGCTGTTGGAAAACACAGGAAAAAAATTACTCTTGTGGGGCAGGGGTGAGAAACAGGCCAGGCAGGGGAATCCCCATCTCTTCCTGACCGTCAGCCTTTGAATACAGGATTCTTGTGCAAGTTCTACCTCCTTGCTCTTTACATGTAAAAGAAACAGGGTTCAGTCTTTTCTGCACATTCCAGCAGGCATGCAGCATCTCACCTCCCTAGAGGCCATGGTCTAAGGTAGCACAAGATGAGAAAATCTGGGCTTGGTCTCATCTGAAGAGATGGGGAAACCCCTCACCTCATTCATGATGTTTAGGCAAAATAAACTACCTAAGCTGAGAGCGCTTTTGAGCCTTTATTTGCAGCAAATCATCTGAATGATGTGACAGGCAGCTCATGCAAAGGGCTGTGACCTCCATCCCTGGGGAGGAAAGCTTTGGGAGAAGTCCTATTCTATGGCAGGGCAGTTCGGGAGGGAGGATACAAAAGGCCATGGGAACGGTGTGTCTCACCCAGGCTGGTGGCTCCTTGACCTCTATCTTCACGTGGGCCTCTCTGTTCTTGTTCACAACGCCCATGAGAAGTTCAGCATCGTGGCCCCTGATCAGAACCACAGGCTGACTCAGACCTCTGGGCTTTCTCAGCTGTAAAGAAACAAACACAGTGAGAGATGGTCCAGAACAGCCTGAAACAAGGACTATCCTGCCCCCAAATCACGTCTAGTTCCTCTTGATACCTCTTGCACACACTTGAACATTGACTGGTCCTCCAAGCTTGCACTACCCCGTATGGTGAAAACAGATGGATGGAAGCTCCTCCTCTTTTACCAGCTCTTCAGCATGCCTTTCTTCATTTCCTCTGATGGTGAGGCACCTCATGCACAACTGAAAGTATCTCTTGTGCTCCTCTTTCAAACACCTGTGCAAAAGTTCTTGGTCTCTCTTGGCAACAACGCTGCTGAGTGCTGCCTTTGCTACAGAAATGCTTCCTCTTCTCTTCCTGTGAGACCCATCAATGTTCCCCCTCCTCCCTTCATCACCTGCAGGACATTCTGTTTGTTTCTGATCATACCATGGGTTTTCCACCATGGTCCAGGCAGCCTGGCATGGGCTGGCTCATCAAGTGTCCAAGTCTGCCCTATCCTCCAGAGTGGTATGAATCGGGGTGGCCATCAGACCCACCACTCACTTCCCACACCCTTACTGAGCAAACTCAGCATCACCTCGTGGGCCTGCACTTGCTGCTGCATTTCTCTGGCACCAGAAATTAAGCTGTAAGTGCACGAAAGCACCACGAGAGGTGGATCCAGTGAGCAGGAGTCAGCCCAGAGTCTGATAACCTCAGGCACCAGCTCCCCTGCCTGTCTTTGTAGTTAACACTAGATGCTTTTCAGTAGTCCTTGTTTTTTTCTGATGGGGAGCCTACTCCTTTCCTGAGATGTGGTGAAAGTGACCCCTGGAGGTCCTTAAACCAACGTTAAACTTGCAGCAGGAGTATCACCAACGGTGGAGCAGGGTGGCTGTGACTGGCTTGAAGACTCACGAAATCACCTTTCCCCTAAGGTGCACCAGGGCTTCCATACTAGATGGGACTGGGTGATCTGTGGCTTCCCAAGAGGCAGCCTCCAGCTCCTGGCAGAGCAGCTCATTTGAACCAGACTGTGTCCTGTAAGAGCAGCAGGTGCCGTCCGCAGGCTGCTGGCTCCGGGGCTGTGTGGGGACCTGGACGTGCCGCAGAGGGAGCAAAAGAGAAGCAGGCTCTCCTGCATGCAGCGTGAGCTGGGTACGAGAGAACCATCCAAGGCAACCTGCAGGATCTTCCTGCGACCTCCCGCTGCCTGGTGGTGGCTGGTGGGTCCTGATGCGAACGCATTTTGGGCTGTGAGAGGGGCACTGTGGTTTAGCTGATAACGTCAATGGGGTTTGTACCTGATCAGCAGCGCTTTCATCATCGGTGATGTCAAAAAGGATTGCCCGGGCTCCACGCTCCCCTGCCAGCTTTGCCTGTCCAAAAGAACAGAAGCTTCAGTGGACATTTTGTATTGTAGATAGGTATTAACATCTACCATTTGGAGGTGTATCTGCCTCTCTGTCTCTTCACAGGAGAAAGAAGCACCTGCTGCTTAGACTGAGTTTACACCTTGGTTTCTGTACTTGCACTGAGCTCTTGTTGGAGCTCTGGTGTTCATGGAAGGTTTCTCCCTATAGTTGTGGAGGCAAATGAGTTATTGGGCTTGCAGTCACAGCAGCCCAGAAACCTCAACACCGGACTCCCCAGCTGTGCTGTGTGCCCCTTTGCTTCACAGCTGGATTTGCTGGGGAGGGACCTGCAGCCCATTTGGCCCCGCTGACCACTGCACAACCCTCCCAACCCAGGGCAGCAGAAACCTCTGCAGCTCCCCACTTCTCACCATGGCTGTACCAGTTGTGGGCTGTCTACGTCCCATACACCTCGCTGCCCCTGATCCCCGTCCCCCACAGTCACCGTGGGGGGGCTCTGGCAGTGCCTGGGCTGGATTAGGAGCAGGGGGGGTGGCTTTTTGCAGCCCACCGGTTGCTGCGGTCCGAGGAGGACAGCTTTGAGACCCACCCAAAGGAGCGCACATGCCAGCCCGGTGAGGTCAAAGCACACCGCCTGGAGGACCGTGCGAGGTCACCCACGTCCTCCCACCAAGCCCTTGGAGCCCTGCGGGCAGGCAGAGGCAGCCTCTTGTGAAAGGGAGACGGGAACGTGAACAAAGTGCAGGGCTGGGCCGCTGTTACTCATGCGGAGCCCTTTGATCTGCGCGTCCCTGAGCGCCTGAGCAAACAGGGAGCTGCCGGAGCTGCTGCAGCAGTTTGCCCACTGCGTTGCCAAACCCCGGGGTTCGGGGGCCAGAGGTCGGTGCCGACGCTTCCCAGCTGCGATATCAAACGTGGGGCGCCGGCCGAGCCAAGGGAAGGGGCATTCCCGGTGTGGCCGGCAGCGGCGGAGCAGGCTCAGCTCCGTCCCTCGCCCGCAGGTTCTGGCCACCTCCACAGACTTTGTCAGGGAGAAGCTGGTGCCAGAGGTTGGTGCCTGGGTCTGGAGCAAGGTTTGAAGGTGTGAATGGAGCTGCAGATGGTCAGGAAGACCACAGAGGTAGAACTGAAGGTTCTGAGTTGCTGATAGGATTAGACGCTCTTGTGTTAGGGATACCAGGTGGGGAGGATGGAAAAGTGGGATCAGAGACTGCGGTCCTGCCTGGGATCAAAGGAGCCCTGGGCTTTGCCAGCACTGAAGAAGAAACAGAACTTTCAGGTAGTGACTTCTACCCACTGGAGACAGTCAAGCTTTGATGAAGAACAAACAGCTCTACAAAGAGTTTATCCTGCTAAAGACACCACCGATGGGGAAACAAACAGCTGAGACTGGACAGGAGACTCTTCCCAACATCCCTCTGACTCCTGTTGAGAAGGACACAACTCGTGCCCAAGCTATTCACAACCTTATTGCTGCAATCATTTTCTGGGTGTTTCCTGCCCTGGTGTCGAATCTCTACAGCCACGTGGCACAGCTGACCTCCCTCTTTGAGGACTGAAACACTACTGGTGCAAATACGTATCTACAGGATGACTTAGGAGCTCTCAGCAGTCTGCCAACCAGGCTTGCAATTAAGGGTTCACTCAGAATAAAGAAACGCACCAAAGAATTTACAAAGGATGCATCAGAAAGAAAAATAAACCGCTTTGCATTTATTCCAGAGGTATATTCCATGCCGTCCTCTCCCCTCACAGACCAAACACCTCCCCTACTGATTTTAGCTTTGGATGCTGGACCATTTCTAGAATTTAAGAGAGGAGAAGCAGAAAAGTGTACGGTGTACCTGATGGAGTTATCCTGGTGCTGGGCTGGACGGGGCTGTCTGTGTGTGCTGCTTGGCTGGGTGACAGCTGAAGCAGAGGTTGTGATAACACTTTGCACATGGCTATTTTTATCATCATTGATACAGCGCTGCTGTTCAACACGCAAAGCTCTACCGCAAAGAACACGTGCCAGGAAAACAGGGCTCCTGCTCCAGCCAGCACTGGCCACATCCAACAGCTACATCCCTGCTCCTGAGGAGGAGCACCGCCCAGGGATTTTTGTGGAAGAGATCCGTATGATGTTGGAGGGAAGGAGCTTGGGAGAGGCTTTGGGAGCATGGGGAAGCACCCAGACAGCAATTGTAGGGGGATGGAGGAACCAAGGTATAAGGCAGATGGAGGAACCAAGGTATAAGGCGGGGCCTGGGCATGGGGTCAGCTTAAGGAACATCATCATGGCTAAACTGGTCCGATCTGGGGGGAGAAGAACTGGGATGCTCCCTGAGTGAGACTTTGGAGCAGGAGTACCTGTAGGCAGGATGGCAACTGATGTCACGTTCAGCTGCACCTCAAAATCCAATGCTGGACCCAGCTCTGGTAACAAAGCAATGATGTCTAAAGGCCAGTGAACTGTCAGTCTGTCAAGCTGTGAGCATGGCAATGAACTGAGGGGTTTATTTGCTTTGTGGGGGAGAGGGGGGGGTTAGTGGGCCTGAGTAGGGGTCTTGCTTTGGTGGTCGGGGAGTTAGTGGTCCTGAGTAGGGACCAAGACTAGTGAGGGCGACCACAGTGCAGCAATGCAGCACGTCTTGTCCTCCGCATGCAGACCTTCCTCAGCCAACCCTGGACTCAGTTACACACTGGTACTTCCAGTGTTGTCATCAGAGGCTCAAAGGTATGATCTGTTGAGCTGATCTCTGTCATCAAAGACTCAGAAGAAAGCTAGCAAAATGCTTTTCAAACCTTTTAGGATCTGAAGTGGAAGATGAGTCTTTGAAGCTGCTCCTCCTGTTCAAGATCCTCCACAGCAGCTGCACCAACCAAAGCAGCTGCTGCTGCCCCCCACACCAGCATCCTCCCCCGGGAGACGTGGCAGACCAGGACCACTGCGAGGCGGTGGTCACACCTGGATGCACAGGGGAGAGCTGGAGCACCCACTGCGCTCCCTGAGGCTCCCACACAGCCCTTGCTCTGCCACAAGCAGGGGATCTGAGGGGGAATCTGATCAACACCTAGAAATACTCCCAAGGGTGGGTGTCAGGATGGTGGGGCCAGGCTTTTTTTCTGTGGTGCCCAGTGAGAGGACAAGAGGGAAGGGGCACAAACTTATACATAAGAAGTTCCATCTAAACATGAGGAGGAGCTTCTTCCCTTTGAGGGTGTCAGAGCCCTGGAAGCAGCTGCCCAGAGAGGTGGTGGAGTCTCCATCTCTGGAGACATTCAACTCCCACCTGGACATGTTCCTGCGTAACCTGCTCTGGGTGGACCTGCTTTGGCAGGGGGCTGGAGTAGATGATCTCCAGAGGTCCCTTCCAACCCCATATCATTCTGTGAAACTGTGAAGAGGCACTGGAAGCCCTGTTTGGGTTCGCTCTGTCTCACCATCCTTGTGCATCACTAACACCCTCAGGTAGGGCCAGGCCATTTTCCAGATGTGGGGTACCCGACAGCAGGTCGGTCACTCCAACAACTGGTTCGCACCTCCACTGGGAGCTCAGCCAAGGTATTTTGACTCTCTATTCCTGCTGTTGTACATATATACTGTACCTTGTAGATCTCTGAATGATACTGATTTTGCTTGTCTGAATATGGATCCCGTGGTTGTTAAAGCTCTTGCTTCTACCGATGAATTACCTGAAAACCTCTTCCCAAAGATAAATTATTTGATTCGACATGCAGAAATTGTCTTGACTCCTTATGCTGATGACACCCAGGAGAACGTCTATGCCCTTTGGGGCCAACAGTATTTGGAACTCATCAGGGGATTTCTAGCTACCACCAATTTACTAAATTCATTGGCAGTCACTGCCCAACCGCTCGATTCTTCACAAACCCAGACACCAGCAGGTTGAGATGAATGGTGTGATATTCATCAGGATTACGATGACACGTTTAATCATATCCTTGGAGGCCTAAATTCTCTGTCACCTGGTTTCCCAGTGTCTGCACAAGTAAACACTGTTGTTAGTGTAGCCTACAGCTCCAGAGCAGCAGCAAAACAGACATAGGCTTCCACCTTGCTGCAGAACGGGATGGGCATTGCTGCCCACGCCACAGGGGGTTGCGGACCCCAGAGGGCAAATCCAGCACAGCCCTTTCCTTGCTTTTGGTGCCACAGCCTCTGCAAAAAGCTCACCCACCCTCTGTGCAGGAACAAGTGCCTGGGACCCTGTCCCCGGTGCCAGCGTGTCGCTACTAGCAGAAAGTAGGCTGGGGCAGCATCACCTGAAAGAAATCCAGGTAAAGCCAAGAAGAGCTAAAGAAGGGGGTTATTTCATGTTTGTACAGTGCTTGTGGAAAATGACACAAAATCTAATACAGAGACAACAAAAGGACACGGTGTACCACTGGTGAAAAAGCTAAGGTTACCCTTATCCATGCAACTTTATCAGAGACACAAAGATTTTAAGGCTTTAAATGACCCTCGCTCCTCCCTGACTTCCTTATTACCAGAGAACTGTGTGAGCGACCTCAGCTTTTGCCACAGTACTGCCTGTTTCACCAAGGTACCTCTTCCCAGGAGACTTCTGAGATGTCCCAGCCTTCTGCAGGGCAGATGGCGGCCCGTGCTGCTAACAAGTCACCTCCCACTGGAAGTTCATCTGGTCTGCGTTTGCCGGAGTTGCTCAGCACCTTCAGGTGCTTCACCCTCTGCACTGCTTCGTTATCATTTTTAAAGACGGAACCACAGAAGATGCCTTCTGTGTCTGTGGTTTCCCACAGGAGGGAGGACACAGAGAACCATGAACCCCCCCAACAGGCCAGCAAGGGGAGGCTGCAAAACAGGAGAGGCACGAGGCTGCCGGGCGGTAAAGCATACGGGGAATGGGCTGAGCTGCCCAAGAGCAACCCGGTTACGGAAAACCCCACATCTTTCACAGGGCCAGGCAGCCAAAAAAAAAGTAAGCAGGGATGGTCACTGGGTTTGGCTAACCCAGTGTCTCCAAGAGGTCCCAAAGGAGGAGGACCCCCCCCTCTATCCATGCCCTTCTCCCCACCTTCCAACAGCTCTTTCCCACCCTGCTGCCTCCTCCCGCTCCCACCCTCCCCTGCACCATGATTTTCACCCTCCAGGCTGGTGGCAGTGGGGGGGTTTCTGCACCTACCTTGTTAGCCAGCGAGAGGCAGGGGTTGGGGTCCCGATCCGGCTGTTCAAGCTTGACAATGGTGATGAACCCCGACTCGGTGTGTTCATCCTCGCTGGTGTTGCACAGGGAGAGCGGGTGGGACTGCAGGAGGAAAGCAAAGGGAAACTCAGACCTTGGGGCTCAGCACAGCGAAGGGGGGCTCAAGCCCACCCACAAGTTGTGCTGCAAGGACCTGCTCAGAGGGGGGAGGACACCCCTGTGATGGGCGTCACCACCCCTGCTGCCCCCCATGGCCCTGGGCGAGCATCAGTGAGGCTCTGAACACCTCAAGAAGCAAACCACTGGAAAAGTTTTTGGTCCATCAGGAAAATGTCCCAGAGAAAGGTGGCGTTTCTACCCCTCTGGTCTGACTTTAATCCAGCCACAGATATGCAAACCCAGGGGAGCCCGTGAGAGCACAGTCCCTGACGTCTGGGGCAGAGCATCCCCGTGGCACAGGTCTTGGTGCTGCAGGGACCCACAGGGCAGAGGGCTCTGCCAGTGTGCTCCCTGCCAGCGCTCTGGGGGAGGAGAAGGGACCACGAGGAGAAGGGGTCACAAGGAGCAAACTTCTGGTGCCCCCAAAGACTCAGCAATTCTTGTTTCTCAGTCACCAATCTCAACAAATCTATGATAAATTTGCGCAGGAGAAGCCAAAAGGAGGAGTGAAAAAACTGAAAGCAGGTAGAGAAGTACCAGGAATGAGATGGGAGAGGAAAAGATCCCAAGAACCATATCCCTCGTGAATCATAGAATCATAGAATAATTTGGGTTGGAAGGAACCTTAAAAACCATCCAGTGCCACCCCCTGCCCTGGGCAGGGACACCTCCCACCACACCAGGTTACTCCAAGCCCCCTCCAGCCTGGCCTTGAACCCCTCCAGGGATGGGGCAGCCACAACTTCTCTGGGCAACCTGGGCCAGGGTCTCACCACCTTGGAAGATGATGAGAGACCTTAGAGCCCCTTCCAGTCCTGAAAAGCCCCTTTTAGGGCTTTAGGAAGACCCTCTAAGGTCTTCCTGGAGCCTTCTCTTCTCCAGGCTGACCCCCCACCACCAACTCTCTCACCCTGTCCTCACAGCAGGGGTCTCCAGCCCTTCCAGTGGCGTCCTCTGGCCCCACTTCAACAGGTCCATGTCTTTCTAATGTTGGTGGCCCCAGAGCTGGAGGCTGTATTGGGCCGGGGTGGGGGAATCTCCCCAGAGCAGAGCTGCTGGCCAAGCTGCTGGGGCTGCTGCCCAGGATTGAGGGGGCTTCCTGGGCGGCCAGCGCACATTGCCAGCTTGTCATGATGGTATCCACCCATCCACTGTGCACTGCTCTTGATCCCTGGCTGGAAAGCGTGCCATTGCCTCTGATTCTCCAGTCTAGCAGTGGAGGGATGATGCTCTTGTGCTGGATGGCAGCAGGTCAAAGGAAAATGCGACTCGGCTCTTGGCTCCCTCTTGAGAGTCCCATCATCTCGGAATAGCCCTCCCAGCTCCTCCTAATACCGGTGGCCAGTGTCCCTCCTCTCTGACTGTGGGGTATGAAGCACACAGGTTAGGGGACAGAGGAGCCTGCAAATACTGCAGTTGTTGGACAGCTTTTGGTCCTGCATCTGCCTGTGGCAGTGTGGGAAACAGGCAGGGAAGCTCAGTGCTATAAGCCAGGGGGATCAAACCAGCCTGTGTGCCTGATGACCATCCAGAAGCATGCCCAGAAGGTTTCCTACCCTGCAGGTACTCCTGCAGCAGCACCCCAGTGCTATGACAAAGAGGCAGATTTAAAAACGGCATAAGAATTGTCAGAGCAGACCAAGAACAGCCCCTACCCTCCGTCTGCCCTTGCCATGGCCGTGCTGCTCCAGGGGATGTGGGAATGTGCTGCTCCCACCCTCAGGCCGTTGTGGACCCAGCATGGACCTGGGGCATCCCCTTGGCACAGGGCTGGCAGGAGCTGGGGAATGGGATGGGCTGGGAACCAGCCAGATGATGTTTCCTCCTCCCTGCCAGCTGTTCATTCCAGGAATCCAGCCATGGGGTCATTGCACCTAATTTCAGACATGCTGTTACCGCGTTTTAATGCCCCAGTGGGTCACAGGAACAGATCTTTCAAGGGTATTTGATTCATCTGGGCTGTTTTTAGTCCCGTCCTTCAGGAGGGGGTGCATCATGCCCATCTCTTGCTGCCGACAATAAAGGAGCGATTGGCTCAGATGCAGCCACCTGCGCGGAAGCCTTCAAAAGCCGAAGGAGACAAGCGGCACCTCCGCTCTGCCCAAGCACCTCCGCTGGCCCTCCTGGGCATGGGGAGAAGAGAGCTCTGCCTGTCAGAGCCTCTCAGCTGGAGAGGTCAGGTTGGAGAGTGCTAAAATTGCCCAGGGCTACATGTTGAGAGCCGCTCTGAGGACAGGTTGGATCATCCTCTTCTACATCTCCCCACCAGCTCAGAACCCACCGTCCTCCGGAGCTTGGGGTGCCAAGGGATGAGGTCTTCAGCCAGTTCCTCAGGGGCTGCAGCAGGACCTGCCACCACTTGGTGGGGCTCTTGGCTGGATCCTGCCCCTCCAGGCCTGCCTGGGGGGCACTTGCCAAGGTTGACCCTCCTATGGGAGGGTTGTACTCTTGAGATGAGCAAGGCTTGGTGCTGGCATCCAGCGGGGCGGGGGTTTGACACATCATGGCACCAGTTTACTGGAACAGGTTGTGCAGAGAAGCTGTTGCTGCCCCATCCCTGGAGGGGTTCAAGGCCAGGCTGGATGGGGCTTGGAACAACCTGGTGTGGTGGGAGGTGTCCCTGCCCAGGGCAGGGGGTTGGAACTGGATGATCTTTAAGGTCCCTTCCAACTCTAACCATTGTATGATTCTGTGATTCCACATGGGCATCGTCCTGGCAGCCCCAAAATCAGGAGGTGCTACAAAATCACAGCTTTATCTTTTGTAGCACTAAGTCTTGGGCTACAAAACAAGAATAGGCCTTAAGAAGTCATGAAAGAGAATAAAAGAAAATAAAAAGTAAAAAAATAAAGAAATCCCAACAAACAAACAAACAAAAAACCCACATGCAAACACAAGATGAACCCACAAACGCCAATGTCTGCACGTTTTCGTGATGCAGTCTGCCCGTACACTCACAAGGGCAGAGAGAATTCAAACCCCAGCCCCTCACCCAACCTGCAGGAACTCGGGGTCCGAGGTGTAAGAGGTATTTAAGACATAACCTGCGACACTCAAAAATACTGCACAGGAGAGCTTGGCAGCGATGAACTGCTGCATGCCCTTGACTGGCAGTCCCTCACCCAGCTTTCTGTCAGGGTCTTCCTCTCCAATCCACAGTGATTCAAGAAGAAAAGTGTCAAAATGCTAGATGATTTAGACTTCAGACTTCAAGATGATGGAGAGAGTGCCATTTTCCCAAGCCAAGCACTGTAAACTCTAGAAATTCCTACTTCCAGGGAAGCAATCCAATCTGTTAGGAGTCGGGGGTGCTCAGGGCAGGCTCCCAAATCCCCCCGTGGCGCTGCCCCCACCAAGACCAAGATGCACGGAGGTGCCCCCGATCCCACTGGCCTTACCCAGCAAAGTCATTACTTTTATTCTCTGTTTGCTGACTGGGAGTTCTCTGTCTTTTGGTTAATAGAGCATTTTAACAATCGCAGAAAACCCTAAAACAGGAAATGCAAAGAGTTTGTCTCGTGATACGTCCAATAATTTAGAGATAACTCTTCTGCCGGCGCTATCAAGCCTTCACTGGGCTACTCCTAGAGAAGCCCTGGTCATCAGTGCTGGGGATGAAGTGGCACCTCCTGGCGCTGCTTAGAGAGGTGTCTGACCCTGTGTGGGACTGTCCTGGGGTGCTGTGATGTCCCCGAGCGGTGACACTATAGGGCGAGGGACAGTGCTGAGCACGGAGCCACCTCTCTGTGGTGAGAATTGCTGGGTCTGAACACAGCATTAATGATCAACAGCAGGAATAACGTGGAGCCCCTCTGCTGGGAGGACAGGGTGAGAGAGTAGGGGGGGTTCAGCCTGGAGAAGAGAAGGTTCTTTGGAGACCTTAGAGCACCTTCCAGTCCCTCCAGGGGCTCCAGGAAAGCTGGGGAGGGACTTTGGATCAGGGAGGAGGGCCATAGGATGAGGGGGAAGGGTTTGACACTGGAAGAGGGGAGGCTGAGATGAGATCTGGGGAAGAATTTCTCTGGTGTGAGGATGGTGAGACCCTGGCCCAGGTTGCCCAGAGAAGCTGTGGCTGCCCCATCCCTGGAGGGGCTCAAGGCCAGGCTGGATGGGGCTTGGAGCAACCTGGTGTGGTGGGAGGTGTCCCTGCCCAGGGCAGGGGGTGGCACTGGATGATCCAGTCTCTGGTGTCTTCCAACTCTTAGCTATTCTATGATTCTACAATTCCATGAATAAGAGCCACAATCTAAGATTCTGCAGCTTCAGATGAGCATGGGGAGCACATATGAAATTCAGGCAGCTGTTCTAGAGGGGGGGCCCGGCAGTAGACCTGGAGAAGACCTGATCATGGGTGCACCAAAGGCTTCCCTTTGGTTTTCAATTGAGACTGAGCACTGTGGCCTTTTCCTCTTTCCCTTGGGACACTCTCCCTGCCCAAGCAAGGGTCCTTCACCTCGGCCATTCCGGCTGGGACACAGCAACACCAGCAAAGGTTATGGCTGGTAGCTGAGGCTGCGCAGGGAGAACCACAGCCACGCAGGATCTCAGCCAGTCCAGACCCTTCCTTGCGTGGGTGGCTGCCCATGGAGCTGAGGCAGACCAGTGGGTCGATATTCTTTGATGAGTCCCTCATCAGACACTGATCACCTCTGGAGGCTGAGGGTGCAGTGCCTTCCCTACCACTCTGTACAAGATGACCGGGGGCAGCTCAGGAGGATTCTTCTTCCTTGAAGGGACATACATACACATCATCCATGTAGATGACATGGTCCACTCCTCTCTGCTCCAGACCACCTCTTCCCTCTCTCCTCACCTTCTTCTCCCATTATCTCCTCAAGCAGCAGCAAAGCAGAAGGACTTGGCTCCTATCATACATCCTGCAACCTACAACTGCATTTCTTGGCACTTCCACTGCCCCTGCCCCTTGCATTATGAGTGAGCGTTCACGGCTACACATCATGCTCACAGGACCAGAGCAGACTTGAAACACAACCTAAGGGTGATGCAGAAAACCAAATATTATGAGATTCCTCAATGCAGAAGACTCACGACCCAAGAGGTAGCCCTGGCTGCAGTCAGGATCCCTAAGTCCCTCTGAAAGCAGACCTGTGGCTGCAGGAGGGCTCATTAATGGTAGGAAAGAAGGGTTTCTGCAGGCAGAGCATCCCCACCACCACTGGGCTGGGGGCCTCTGCGGCACCGACTGCCACCACCAAGAAGTTATTTCTCCCAGAAAGCCTCTCTGATCTGGTAGACAAAGAACGGGCAAAATCCAGTCACCACAGAAAGGAGGTGTGTTCATACCCCAAACTGAAGAGGTCTCGTGTATGTTGCCTAAATCCCAGCAGGGCCTGGGACAAGTGCTCCCCACTCCCGGGGCTCATTGGGCCTTAGGCTGGATCCCACAGCCCTGCTCCCATGGGGGCATCCCTCTTCAGAGTCACATCAGTGCTCCCCCCAGACCCTTCTCCCTGGGTGAACCCTCCTGGCTCCGTGCCGCTGGGAGCCCAGCGGTGGGGCTGGCATTGGCTGGTTCCCTGGCAGGGTTTCGACCTGATCTTGGACTCAGCCCTGCCCATACCCTGGCCCCACCACTGTCAGCCAGACCTGTGAACCCCCTGGCTTTGTCACTCCATCTCTTCCTGTCATCACGCCCCTCCCATCACCACTTCCACTGGATCCAGAGATCCTCCACATCCCTGCGTGCTTGCAACCACCATGGTTCTTATTCTGTTTCTTTAGCCCATGGCATCTCCTTTTTTTTTTTTACCTTCTCTGTCTACACCACCTCTCCTAAAATACCAAATTTCTCTTTTCTAACTTCTTCTTGCCATCTTTCCCACTTTATTCCCACTAGACCCACTGTCTTCACACCACCTTGTCCCTCCTGCCCTGCCATCACCACTCATGGGTTGTACAGAGCAGCCAGGAGCTCCCCACAGAAACTCGAGGGAGGTGGAAAGGTCCTGGGGAAAGCCAGGCACAGAGAGGTGCTTCCTTCTCACTTGGGGGCTTCATTTATAAAACAGTAGGCAAAAAAAAAAAAAGGAAAAAAAAAAAAGATGACCCTGGGAGGTCACCTACCCTCTGTGCAGCCTGAAGGCAGGATCAGCCAGACCTAAAACATTCCTCAGAGACACTCGCTCAACCTGTTTTTGAGACCTCCATAAAGGGAGACTCCTCACCCGCTCCAGGGCTGCCTTCTCCTCCACACCAGACAGTGTGTTCTCTGGCACCTCACCTGAATCAGTTTTGCTGCAGCCGAATCTTAACGACCCTCACTGGATCAACGACGCTCACAGAAAAGATATTATGCACTTAATTTTCCCCAGAACCATTTAAACATTCCCCTTTCTGTGCACTAAAGAGTCTTTTAGGACCAGGGCTGAAAAAGGACTGGAAGAAGCAAAGACCCTAACACCTCAGTTGAGTATGTCACACCTTTACTCCATGGGGGTTGAGCTGAAAGGTTCGTTTGATTTGACCTGGCTGTAAAAATTGAAGAGCCACCCAGTAAGGTTGGCATGGAAAAAAAAGAAGAGAACAGGACAAAAGAGTGGGCATCAAGGGGCTCTAGAAAAATCACAGACAGAACTGGCAAACACCAACATCTAACTCATCACTAAACTGACCACGATAACAAAAAAAATGCAGGTAGCAAATACCAATCTGAGTTTGAAGAAGTTGAGAATGATGCGGGGAATAGATTGAGAATCCTGACTTCCCTGCTAAAAAAAA
>VZRU01007003.1:12024-24101 GCA_013398155.1 Pedionomus torquatus | reverse complement strand
GCTCCATCCTCCTTCAACCCACCCTTCACATCCTTGTGAGCATGAAGAAGGTCTCCCCTCAGCCTTCTCTTCTCCAGGCTCCAGAGTCCCAGCTCTCTCAGCCTTTCCTCCTCGGGGAGATGCTCCAATCCCTCCAGCATCTTTGTTGCCCGACACTGGACTCTCCCCAGCAGTTCCCTGTCTCTCTTGAACTGGGGAGCCCAGAACTGGAGTCAGGATTCCAGTTGTGGCCTCCCCAGTGCAGAGCAGAGGTGGGAAACGACCTCCCCCCACCTCCTGCCCACATTNGGTGGGAAACGACCTCCCTCCACCTCCTGGCCACATTCTTTCCTCTGCAGCCCAGGATTCCATTGGCTTCTTGGCCATCATTGCTGGCTCATGGATGGTTTACTGTCTGCCAGGACCCCCAGATTCTTCTTCTCAGAACTGTTTTCCAGCAGGCCCACCTCTAACCTATATCTGTGCCTGACATTCTTCCTCTCTACTTGCAGGACCCTACACTTGTACTTGTTGAACCTCATTAGGTTCTTCTCTGCCCAGCTCCCTAGCCTGTCCTGGTCACACTGTATGGCATATTCCTTCAAAGGCTTCAAAGGACAAAGTGTAATGGAGTCAAATTGGAGGATGGGAGAGAGTTAGATTGGACTTCAGGAAGAAATTTTTCACTCTGAGGGTGGTGAGACCCTGGTCCAGGTTGCCCAGAGAAGCTGTGGCTGCCCCATCCCTGGAGGGGTTCAAGGCCAGGCTGGATGGGGCTTGGAGCAACCTGGTGTGGTGGGAGGTGTCCCTGCCCAGGGCAAGGGGTAGGACTGGGTGATCTTTAAGGTCCCCTCCAATCCAAACCATTCTATGATTCAAAAGCTCCAGTGGAAGTGCTCTACTACCTTTCTCCCATCTCTTCTGCTAACACTAACCTTGCTGTGAGAATTAGTGGGCAAGATCCTCTGCTGGGGTCTATCAGGAGACGAGAAACCTGTGGCAGAATTGTCACAGGCAGGAGCATGACAGATGTTCCAGCTTTGAAAGCCAGATGTGAACCCACATGGTGCATCTCCCAGAAGTGTCAGAGCACAGACACTGTCAAAACTGACACCAGGAGGAACTGCAGGGAGCTCTGCATGGCCAGGGTGGGACAGAGCATGTGTCTTCCTGGTGTTCTCAGTGACACACCATGTCCCCAAAGTTCTGTGTCTGTGATGTGGGACAGAGCTGTGCTCCCCTGGAACAGCACAAGCCCCTGGAACACACTCCTGTGTGTATACCCCATCCATCCATCCTCCTCCTCTGGTCTCCCCCAGCGCTCACCCTGCGTGAACATCTTTATTCCTGAATGAGAGAGGCTATTCCCTGTTTATCTTCACCTTCAGCTCTATGAGCTCAACAGAAGACCCTCTTACACCAAGATCACTCCACTGTGTAGCTGTCACTCTACTCACAGACACAGCAGGAACCAGGGCACGCTACCAGAAGTACCGGAGATGCTGCCAGAAGGCCAACATGCAGCTACAGCGGAGCTGAAAAGTGCTGTGTGGATGCTGCTGGAAGGACACAGGAGAATGAGGAGGGATAAGGCAGGGAGATGAAGTGGATGTTAACCATGAAGAAAATAAAAATGGCTGGTTGGAAAAGGAAGCCAATGGCAGAGTGTTTCAAGGGGCCTGAGGAAAAATTGCAGCTTCCATGACTTCTGGGCATGAAGCTTAGCCATGAGGATATGGGGCTTTTAATTTACCTGCATAAAGTTTCAAGAGCTGTTCTAACAGCAAACACACCTTACCCACATGTGAGTCACAGACAAACACATTCACTGATAACAAACGCCTTATTCTTAGAGGGACCCAGGTCCTACCTCAACGTGCGAATTCTTCAGACAACCATCCGAGTTCCCTGAAGGAGTGGCGAGAGGTGGGAGAGGAGACAAAGGATCTCCAAGCTGCCAGTGCAGCACTCCTGCCTCGGCTCCCCTACGCCTGCTCATGAGCTTCCCTGTCCTTGGCCTGGCCCAAGGGTCAGCAGTGCCCCAGGGTCTAATACAGCCAGTCAGTCCTTAATCAATAAATCCATCTCCTCCTTCTTTTCATTACGAAGCTGGTGAGTAACGAAGACAAGCGTTGAATCCCAAGAGGAACATTTATTTGATCATCACAATGTGCAGGATGAGATGGTTGAGGTGAGTCACTAAGTCTGGATCTTTTCTGTCTAATTGCACAAGCAAGGCCATGGTGTTGGAGAAGACTCTTGCTACACAGCTCCCTAGCCCGCTGACAGCTCTGCTCAAGTTTGCTCTCCTAAGGACAGAGAGGTCCGACAAAGGGCAAGTGTCACTTCTAGCACAGCCACCATGACGATAGTGTGGCCCGACAAGGAAATTTTTGGCAAAGTCTCATCAGGATGTCTGGTTACATCTCTCTCTCAGGTCCATGCATCCATTTTGGAATATCAAAGGCACAGGGAGGTTCTCTGGTCGGCCCTGACTCACAGCACTAAATGAAAGTGAAGACAAGCTGGCCCAAATCAGGGAGAACAGCTCAGGCTCCTGCTGCCTCCAAGCACGCTGCAAGAGTCTGGGTTCAAACCCAACAAGCAGCACCCAACCCGTGCTGACCTGCTCACCTCACATACCCCCACTCCGGGGCACAATGCCACCGGCAATCTCCATACTTCAAGGCCCTCTTACACAATGACCTTCTGCACTACGCTGACAGTGGTTTGGAGGCTAAAGCTATTCTACAAAGCTCACGCAAGTCCTGTCCCTCAGCAACAGCTCGAACCACCCTCAGAAGCCAAGCTGTGCAGACAAGCAGGGCAGCCCGGTGCCACCTTTCCTAGCACTCAAACACAAAGTTGTGGGACCTTCTGTGGCACTTGGGACCATCTTAGGGGTGGTGCAGACAGATGAGGTCTTCCACAACTGATATGTCAAGGACCATTACAGGAGACAGTTCTCACCCCAAAAGCAACTCTGCAGAGATGAGACAGATACAAAGACTCACCCAAACCCAGATCTCTTTACCATGGAGACTGGAGTATCTTTTCCTCAACCAGCAAGTTTCTACACAGGGTTTCAAAGTTAAAGCCTTAAAAGTGGATGCCAGAAAGAGCATTCTTGCTCTTCTAAGAAAGGAGATAACAGATCTAGAAGAGCAAAGACTGACAAGGAAATTCTCCCTGGGGCAGATTATGCTGTAATTTCTTCTGAAGCATCACGTATCTCCAGGAGGGCTGAACTTGCTCCTGGAAGGAGACCGCTGGGCTCTCCTGAGGTTGATATGGACCAGGGAATCCTCTAGGACGCTTCTGATGAAGCTCAGGAGCAGTACTGCCCCCACTGTCACCTGGAGATTGCGGGGCCCTGCCATGGACCTGAACCAGCAGGTTGACCACCCCTGAATGGCCATTTCTGCAGAAACCAGCAAGGGTCTGGGGTACCTGGTCCTGAGTGAAACACAGGCATTAGTCACGACTGCACGTGAACCCCTGCTCTCTGGGGAAAGGCTGTACGAAGGAGATGAGCACGGGGCTGAGGAGTCGCCCCCGCTGAGCCCCCCAGGGTTGATGGGGGGGGGTGTGGGGTGTGGGAGGGAACATTGCCCCCATCCCCTCCCCCTTGAAAACCCCTGGGCTCCGCCGCCTCAGCCAGGTGCAGAACAAAAGGGAACTAATGATTTAGTTATTGCTTCAGCGCCGAGGGTTTGAAGGTCAGCCATTCAGCGCGGCTCATTGTACGGCCGAGCCGCCCGCCCGGCCTGCGGACCCGCAGCCACCGCCAGCCCCGCGGGGCCGGCCCGCACCGCCGGCTGCTGCGCGGGCAGATGAAAGGCCTTTCCCTCATGTAATAACCGACGGCCTCTTCAGTGCCGTTTGAACTGTTTACAGACCGAGTTAACGATTACAGGCCATGTGTACTTTGGCGGCCGCCCAAAATTCTTACCCGCCCGTCAGATATTATCAAAGAGCCCTTCACTGCTGGCCTGGAGTCCTTCCAAAGCTGCAACGCCGGCGCGGAGGAGGGGCCTTGGGCGCTCCTCCATCGTGAAACCCAAGCTAGAAAGTCACAGGTCTGCTCTGGCGAGGCGGCCTGGGGACTGGCCGTCCACTAACGTAGAGACAGGGGAACACCTAGGAGGTTCCCCCAGCCCCTGGTGCCCCACGTGGGGTGGGCTTTGCTGGCTCGGAGGGCGCCACGCAGCCCAGGAGCTCCGGCTGCCCGCGTCTCCCTCCCCGCAGGAGGTGGCTGCCGTCCACACCTCCTCTTTGCGCCCAGCCTGGGTGGTTGTGCTAACGCTGGTGGTTACACAGCCTCGCGCTTCCCCTGCCAAAACGCGTTTTCAACACCCTCACGCCTAAGAGCGTGGACACGAACGAACCAGATGGTGGGAGATTAGATAAAATCACTCCCATTGTTATTTGTAGCTGGAAAAAATGCAGGTGTAGGTATAAAAGCTTGGCCAGATTTGGGTTAGAAAACAAGCCCCAGCTCTCTGGGGCAAACTGCACCGAGTCTGGAAATCCTGTTGAAACGAAGGGATGAAATCAAGGGCTGGCAAGCTGCTCTAATTACCGCTGAGTAACACAGAGCCACATTCAGGCTGCACGGAGGCTGCCGAGCGCACCGCAGGAAACACCGCGGCTGCGGGGGACGGCGCCGACCCACCGACCGCCCTGCACCACGGAAACCTGGGCAGGTTCAGTGAGGACAGGAGCTGATCCCCGCGCTGTGCCCTGCTCCTGGAAGCTTCTGTCACAGGAAACTTCCTAAATACAATCAGAAAAAAAAAAAAAAATCATTAAATTCTCTGTTTCTGACCATAACATGTCTCATGGTTTGGTCATCAGTCCTCCTTACCACCAAACTTTAGGTTGTAAAATGCTGTTTAATACTGTTCACTAGACCATCTGCAGACTGAGCTACCATGGCTTTGAGGTATCCACAGACCATGGCTAAGAGTCCTCTGCTCCGGTCTATCCCGTGGTTCAAAACTCCCAGCGCCAGCAGCATGAGCTGCCACGTCCCACACCAGGAGGCTGCAGCAGCGCCAGTTCGCCACCATCCCGAGGCTTGCTGTAGAAAAGGCCAGATAATAACAGTATGAAAATTCATGTTAAAATTTTGCTCCTGTGTGCCCAAAATGAGGCACATGAAAAACGCAAAAGCCTCTCTTTCTCAGGCTGGGAGAGATGGAGTTTCCAAGGGATGCTTTCCAGAGAAAGGCTGATGCCTTCACATGCTGCCAATTGTGTGCTTGAAATATGATGTATGTCAGCAGGTCCCAGGCATAAAGACAAAGATTGAATAGCTAAAGGAATAAATTAATTGCTTTTTAATCGCATACCATACTGGCTTCCCATTGTTTTATTGCTCAGATATAGCTGGTTTTTTTTAAACAGGGATGAGAGAGTGGCTGGTGAAGGGCACAAGTTGTAGTATTGCCAGGAGACAGAAATGTAGATGCAAATATATTTGCTGTGATTTGACTCAATAAAACTTGCTAGTACAGTGCTGTACACTACAAAAATTGGTTCCTCCTACGCTTACTTGCTAAGACATGAGTTCAGGCCCTCTGGGATCCGCAATTCCCTGTCTGCTATCGATGACATCACTGACATCTAAGGAGCTGCAGGAATGCCGAGAATGCGGCTCTGGGCTCCTGGGGATGCTGAGCTCATCGGCTGCCACAGGAGGCACAAAAGATGGGGTGTCTGGGTCACAGCCCTGGCTCTTTCACAGCCTTCCCCTTCCAACATACCCCCACGTGCTCTCCTTAAGGCCGCACCACGCGCGGTCACACAAGCCTGCACCACTTTAAACAGCAAAGTTGGAATTGTTTGAAAATTTGTTTCACCGCTGTCTTCAGATCCTGAGGAGAATTTCTGCACAGGCACATGGGGTCAGAGCCAGAACAGACCGGTGACCCATCTCTCACAAGTCAGCAGAGACCACTCAGAGGGTGCTCTTCCACTTGTTGAACCTTTCCAGTGTCAGCAGGCTTACTGGTCTGGAGAACATATGCAGAGCAGGGTGCTTATCAGCCTGAAGGATTTCACAAACCCCCCTCAGTGCCCACAACATCCTCTGCAAACAGATTCCACAAAGGATTTCAGCTAAGTCAATAGTTAGGGGTTGTTGGACTGAGGATATTCTCACAGGAGCCTCCCAGGAGTTATTACTTCTTATCTCTCACAGGCCCCCTTCACTGTCCCCATCCTTGCTGCCTGTCACCGAGCTTCAGCCTGAGGAGGCAGCCACTGAGGACACCAGAGATGCTGGGAGAGCAGGGCTGGCATGCTGAAAAGAGCTTGAACCAGGTAAACCTAAATCTCTTCCCCTTCCATTCAGCCCATTGGGAGCCTCTGAAGACTCCAGCATTCATCACCAAAGGGCATGTCTCCACGCGGAGGTTCTCAGGGACGAGGATGACACAGCTCTTGGCCCAGTACTCAAGAGGCTGAGGCCAAAAGGGTGAAGAAATTTCCATTTTCAAGCACCTCTGCTGCAGCGTGCAGAGCAGCGCGGAGCTGTGAATGTGCAGGATGAAGGGCAAAACGGGACAGAAAGTGAAATAACTTCCCTGCTCAACAGAAGGTGACACAGCCAAAGGTTACCCACCTCTTTACTCGAGGCCAACCAATAATTTGACCAAAGGTTACTTTAAAACGGTACAGACCGACTGGGCTCTAACAGCTTTTTTCACTCGGCAAAAGGGGAAGGGAGCCATTCCCAGACCGTTTGTCTGGGGCAGTGAAAGCAGGACAGCGATGACACCACCTCCACCGGAGGATCCAACGCGCATCCTCGCATCTCCTCCAGAGGGGTCAGAGATACAGAAGGAGGATAAGTCCCAGGATAATGGGGACATCTGGAGTCACAGGAATTAGGACCAAAAGAAGTTCAGAGAGGAGAAAAGTCCTCCTGTAAGCATGAGCAAGTGTCTCTCCTATCTCATAGGAGACACGATGGATGGAGCTGCCACCCTGTCACCTGCAAAACTCTGCTTTTTTCCCACTTTTTCTTAATAATGGCCCTGGTCTTTGCAAGAGAGAGAGAGCCTAGCACTGTCCAGAGCTTCTGATAAGGCTGCTCAGCTACAAAACTACACTATGTTGTGTAAAATCAGCCATCTGCACCTTAAGGTTCCGGTGCCATCTGCACCTATAAGGCTCCGGGGAGACCTTATAGCAGCCTTCCAGGATCTGAAGGGAGCCTACAGGAGAGCAGGAGAGGGACTCTTTGTCAGGAAGTGGAGTGATAGGACAAGGGGTAATGGTTTTAAACTAGAAGAGGGGAGATTTAGATTGGATATTAGGAAAAAAATCTTTCCTGTGAGGGTGGTGAGGCACTGGAACAGGCTGCCCAGGGAAGTTGTGGCTGCCCCATCCCTGGAAGTATTTAAGGCCAGGCTGGATGGGGCTTTGAGCAACCTGGTGTGGTGGGAGGTGTTCCTGCCCAGGGCAGGGGGTTGGAACACGATGATCTTCAAGGTCCTTTCCAACTCTAACCATTCTATGATTCTATGATTGAGCTGACTCATGCAGGCCCCAGTTCCTAAGCCTGATTGTCTCTTCTCCTCATTCTGAAAGGTGGAGGTTGTTGTTGTAATCACAGATTCTCCCTCTGTATCTGCTGCTTTTCATTGTGCTGTGCTGCCCCTCACCAAGGCAGGATGTCCCATCAAGGCTCCAGCCATGCTGGGAGCAGAAGGAAAAGTTGTAAATGTTGTTATCTCATAACATGCCATAAAGCTCCATCCTTCTGCCCTGATGACCTGTGAAAATGGCAGGTGCCCATCTCCCAGGGCTTGTTCCCACAGCTCCCACCACCAGAGCCCGGTCCATGCAAGTTGAACTTGCAGCTCTCTGCAGAAAGCAAGCTCTCCCTACAGCTCCCGGCACTGACGTTACCATAGGGAAACTGCTGAAGCGTCTGCTCACAACTGTCTGCAAACTCTGGAAGGGACAATTCTTCGGGACAATTCTTCGTTACAGCTCAGTCAGTTTCTCCCCCGGTACCACTCAGTTGGTTTTCCCAGCAATACTTCCCAGAGTCGTCCCCAACAATGTGCCTTTACACTGCCCAACACACCCAGCCCTTGGCTTGCTCATACGGTCTGCATCACTGTACCCACAGAAGGACTAGAAGCCATCGTAGCCAAACCCTCAGAGCCTGCAGAGCACCGCTTCCATGGTTTGTGTTGCCTTAGGAATCAGTGCAGCACTTGAGAACAGGGGGATAAATCATTAACAAGTCATTATTGTTCACAGGTATTTTTGGCAGGAAACCTCTGAGGTCAACTTGGACAAACTGGTGTGGGGTAGTGGAGGCGGCACTTTTCCTGGAGAAGCATTCAAATTCTCCTCTGATACCAAAAAAACAAGCTGGAAGGGCACCTTCCCCGCTGCATCTAGTCGACATCAGGAGTGCCGCAGCCCCTCCTTCCTGCCCCTCTTGCCTGAGCTTTTCTTCCCGCGCCAGTGATCAAGTCCTTATGTCCCCAAAGCGCCTGCCATTCTTCTGGCGCACGGCAGTGACAGCGCTGTGAATCACCAGCACCCTCCCGGCGCGGGCAGCCCGGCAAACGCCATCCCTCATTCACCAGTCCCGTAACCTCACAGCCCTCATCAATCCCCTCTGCTGCCGGGGCCAGGGGAACTCCCAAGCGTTTCTGCTTCTCCCAGGGATCCGTCCGAGGGTGGCTGCTTCCCATTCTTTGGAAACCTGCAGAGACGCCACGTCTGGTGGCCGTATCAATCATTTCTTCCGTCCCCGGCGAAAAATCATCAATACGATGTGGCTGCTCCTGCTCCTGCAGGGCCACATGCGTGTGTGGGGACGGGGGACGAAGCCACACGCCGCTGGCTCCACGGGCATCGCTGCTGGCAGAGCTGAGCAACCACCCAGAGCCCCCTCCGCGGTTAATATTCTGGAGGCTGCTCCGTCCTTAGAGCTTTCAGCGCCGTCAGACGCTCCTGCTCCATGAAACGCTATTTATTCTCCTTGTTATTCAGCTTCCTGCTTCGGTGGCCAGCTGGCCACTGACCCCATTCTATTTAGCTGCTGTAAATCAAGTGCCAAAGGACACTTTCAGAGCATCCCGATGTGGCAATCCCTACGATTATATGGATTTGGTCGTTTTAAAATTAAGTAAGCAAACAGTTCCAACATAAACAGCTCAAAGGCTGTTGTGTGTTGTTCGGTGTGTGCTCCTGGCCAGGAGATACAACACTGAGATAGGAAGATGCCCTAAAAATCTCCTAAGAAATGCCACGGAGTCAGCCCAGCTGCTCCAACGAGTGCGTGCCCAGCCAGTTCTGGAAGGCTTGTGGTGATTTTTCTGCTAAAGAAAAGGACTTTCAACTTTGACATTTAAAAAGCGCCTTTCATAAGCACAAAAATATTCCTTTCCAAACTCACCAGCTTCTGGACACATTCATGGAAGCCAAGAAAACAGTCAGGTAACCGAGTCCAGCTCCTGAGCCCACGCTTCCATCTTCCTCTAAAAAACACTGACGCCACCACCCCCGACCCAGGCAGGGACTCTTGTGCTGCAAAGGGAAGCAGCAGCTGCTTTACCAAAAGCCCAAAGAATGGTCAAGAGAACCCAGAACAGTTCTGCCCAGCCTGAGGTTGACAGCACCCCCTACCCCAGGTGTCCTGAGAGTGGAGGCCATCCCTCTCCCTGGAGGCCCTTCCTTCTGATGATGTTCCTCAGCAACCTGCCCACCACCCTTCATCCTGAAACTGCAGTTGGACTGTCTGAGCCCCAGCTTTTTCTGAGCTTTGAGCAATTTTTGCTTTAGGGAGCTGAAAATATACATGCTGCCTGAAATGAACAACCATTACTGGCCTCGTGGTAGGACTATGAGACCTGGGCTATTCTGTAACATGCACAGAAATAGCGCAAATAGGATTTGGGAGCTTATTAAGATGAAACTGCAGAATATCTCTGTATGATAGACATGGCAAGGTCTCTCTCTCTCACTGTAAACCATCTGTAACAGTGATGGCAGACAGGTAACTGCTCCAGGAGATGGTGGTGGCAGCTGGTAGGGCTTGCACACCACACACGTTTCCCACTCCTGAGGACAGGAATGGCCTCTGTCCTCCCCAGCTGTGTGCCATAAGAACTCTCCAGCACCTCCACTGGCAGGGACAAACTAGAATCTGTTGGTCACCCACATCTGCAGATCTGAAAGCCGTGCACTGCCAATCCCACAGCAGGTGTTCTTTTCAAGGAGAAAACTTCCTTCTTTCCCTGGGTTGGCCCACAGCTCTTGAAGTTGGTGAGACCTCCCAGGGCCTTCATGACATCCCACTTCTGAACAGAGGAGAAAATTTCTGACATGGCTGCTGTCAAGTAGGGTTCAGCTGAAGTGGTTTATCCTTGGAATGATGACCAGGTGTTCAAAGACAATCCTTCTGAATTTGACACAGTCCTATTGACTCTGAGGTACAGCCTGAGCTACAACCAACATTTCAAGGATCTTCATGTGATGGAGCACCAAACAGAGTCCAGTGACCGCAGCTGCAGGAACAAGAGTATTCTCAGCCAACCACAGCATGTCCCGGGGATCTCCCAACCCTTTCTTTCCAGGGACTGTTCTTTTCCTGGCTTTTTGACTGATTACTCCCACTCCTAGAGCTGTACCCGAGACCTTCATGGACTCTGGAGCGCCTCCAAAACACATCCACACCGTCCCGGCAGGGCTGTGTCATGGGCTGCTGTCTCCTGCCTCCACAGCTTCCAAGGCTCCGTTTCCCTGGTCCTTCAAAACCCCTTTCATACCCCAGGACTGGGGATGAACACCAAGTTGATTATAAAACAATTTCTTTTGTTGATAGAAAATTCTTTGCAGGGCGTGAACAGCAGGAGAAAGAAAGGACTCTTCTGAACTGCGCGCTGGCTGGAAACTCCCGGAGGGCAAGAATCCGATCCCTCGTCTTTGAGGAGCTCAGGCCTGTCTGTACAGGCTGCCGGAGCCGCTGGCCCAGGAGAGCTCTGGGTGTGCGGCGCCGACAACAACACACACCAGCCCCGTCCCCGCCAGCCCAGCGCGGGAGCTTTGGGAAGAGCCGCCAGTTTCTGCACAGGTATAGACTGTAAACGTACGTAAAATGGCTTCGTTCCTCCTTTTTGCAGCCCTGGTCCTCCTCACCCCGCTGATCCCCCTCCTGCAGAGACAAACCTCCTCCCCAGCACGTCCCAGCCCTCCCTCCCATCCCCTCCTCGCCCATCACCAGCCATATCATCCACCCGAATTACATTCTTCTCTCCCGACGCTCAAAACCTACCTGTGTATCCTCTTAGAGCTGCTCAGGAGGAGGAAATCCTCCATCCACTGGTCACGAAACCCAGTCGGGGCAGCCACCTGCCCATTAAATACCCCAGTGGAATGCCCTGCCGCTGGCAGGATGCAGCAATTCTGCAGATGCCACCAAATAATCCGTGACTATCTAAATCAATGTTTATAAAAAGAAAACCTGAGAATCATAAAGTGCCACGGTTTTGCAAACTGGGCAGATTGTGTTTCTTAGGAGGAAGTAGTTTGTTAATCAGCGCTGAGCTTGAGAAGCCAAGTTCTGTGGTTTTCAGCCCTAGGAAGAAGCATCATTCCTGTATTTTGCACAACGAGCGCCGCGGGTCACAGACTTGGGCAGCCAGCCCTGCCCTTAATCAGCCCCATCTCCTTTCAGGTCCTTCAAAGTGGGACCATACATTTCATTAAAATATCAAATGCAGACAAAAAAAACCCAACCAACAATGCAGAAACCTCTAGGAACAGGTTGGAAATTCCTGGTTGGAATCTTCCCTGAAGATCTCTAACTCTGGAGTGATGGGGACATCACTGGCCCAGCAGCATCTCCTGACCTAGCCATGCCATCCCAGCAGCCCAGTTGGGTTCAGAGTCACTCCAGCACCATTTGTGTCCCACATCTGGGAAAATCCACACATCTGCTGGCTGCTCCTAAACATGTTTTCTTTCTCCCTTTACTCCCACCACACAGCTTTGCTACCAGGGTCAGCAGTCTCAGGCAGTGCTACTAGCTAATGGAATATATATATATATATATATATATATAT
>VZRU01007003.1:0-10984 GCA_013398155.1 Pedionomus torquatus | reverse complement strand
AGAATGGTTAGAGTTGGAAAGGACCTTGAAGATCATCGTGTTCCAACCCCCCTGCCCTGGGCAGGGACACCTCCCACCACACCAGGTTGCTCAAAGCCCCATCCAGCCTGGCCTTAAATACTTCCAGGGATGGGGCAGCCACAGCTTCCCTGGGCAGCCTGTTCCAGTGCCTCACCACCCTCACAGTAAAGAATTTTTTCCTAATATCCAATCTCAATCTCCCCTCTTCCAGTTTAAAACCATTACCCCTTGTCCTATCACTGCACTTCCTGACAAAGAGTCCCTCTCCTGCTCTCCTGGAGCTCCCTTCAGATCCTGGAAGGCTGCTCCAAGGTCTCCCTGGAGCCTTCTCTTCTCCAGGCTGAACAGCCCCAGCTCTCTCAGTCTGTCTTTGTAGGAAAGGTGCTCCATCCCTGTAATCATCTTCGTGGTCCTCCGTTGGACCCGTTCTAACAGTTCGATGTCCTTTCTCTGTTGAGAACTCCAGAGCTGGACACAGGATTCCAGGTGGGGTCTCACGAGCATCTCAATAAATGTATATCTGATCTGTGTGCATATATATGTACATCTGTTTGTGTATATATATCTATGTAGAGCTATATTCAGATATATACATCTGTGAGCGTATATATGTACATAAGAATATCTATCTCTCTCACAAACACAAAATCCAAGCCTGAAGTTAAGGTGGGTAAAACAAAATGCCTACTTTTAAATCAATTTAGAAGCACCTGGGAAATTCAAGGCAAGGGAGTTAATCTAAAAGATGCTGTAACACACAGGAATAATACAGTAGACTCTACTAATACATGTTTAACTGTATGAAAGAGTTCCAAAGATCTGTAGATTGGAATTCCGTGTATGGAAAAAGAAAGGATTAAAGCCGGTAACTGACCATCTCTCTGTGGTGATGCCAGAGACCAGGCAAGGCCAAGGGCAGTCAGGAAGGCTACAGAAGTGGCAGTGCACAAAAGCAATGGGTGACTGAAACCATCACCAAACCAGTCGGCAAAGGTGTCAAGGTAGCTACCAAAGGTATCTAAAGGTAAAGGTATTATTTTTAGGTATCTAAACTGGATACTGTCAGAGCTGGAAGGGACCTCTCGAGCTCACCCAGTCCAACTCCCCTGCTAAAGCAGGGTTGCCCAGAGCACATCCCTCAGGACTGCATCCAGGTGGGGCTTGAAGGTCTCCAGAGAAGGGGATTCCACACCCTCCCTGGGCAGCCTCTGCCAGAGCTCTGACACCCTCACCCCAAAGAACTTTCTCCTCATATTCAAATGGAATTTTCCATGTTCCAGCTTGTGCCCGTTGTCCCTCATCGTGTCACTGGAACCACTGAGAAGAGTCCGGCTCCATCCTCCTTCAACCCCACCCTTCAGATCTTTGTGAGCATGAAGAAGGTCTCCCCTCAGCCTTCTCCAGGCTCCAGAGTCCCAGTTCTCTCAGTCTTTCCTCATCAGGGAGATGCTCCAATCCCTCCAGCATCTTTGTTGCCCTACACTGGACTCTCCCCAGCAGTTCCCTGTCTCTCTTGAACTGGGGAGCCCAGAACTGGAGTCAGGATTCCAGTTGTGGCCTCCCCAGTGCAGACCAGAGGGGGAGAATGACCTCCCTCCACCTCCTGGCCACCCTCTTCCCTCCACAGCCCAGGATTCCATTGGTCTCTTGGTCACCCGGACACATTGCTGGCTCATGGAGAGTTTACATCTACCAGGACCCCAGATCCTTCTCCTCAGAACAGCTTTCCAGCAGATCTGCCCCTAACCTGTACTGGTGCCTGATCTTTATCTTCAAGGAGCAATTTGGAGAAGCCTCCAAAGTACATGCAATCCTGCAGGGTACACAGAGGGTTGGGCAGGAGACAGCTTATTTGTGTTATAGTGACCATTATATATTCAAATTCCCCTATTTGTAGGAAAGGAAAGGAAATACAAGGAAATAAATAAATCCCCTCTAACCACAAAAAAATTAAAGACTAAGGAAAGGAGCTAGAAAAAGCTTTTAGATAGCAAATGGATGCTGGATGGGGGCTTTGAGCTACCTGATCTGGTGGGAAGTGTCCCTGCCCAGGGCAGGGGGTGGGACTGGATGGTCTTTAAGGTCCCCCCCAACCTGAGCCATTCTGTGATTCCATGAGAAGGTAAAAAGCTTCTGGGTGACACAGATATTGTTCAGCGATCTCCAGCTGGGAGTAAACCTATGCCATGGAGCAAAGGACCCCAAAAGCCCAGGAGCGAACAATACAGAAAAGGAGAATACCAGAAGGAAAAGGCAACCTTTGAAAAGTGGAACTTGCATCCAAACAATGACAACAGAAACGACTGTAATCCTGGCAAGTTAAGGAGACCGGTCAAAAGAGAAAAACATGCTAGGGGCTTACATACAAACAATAAAGCCTTTTTCAACACATCAGAGGCAGGAAGCCTATTAGTGAGTTTCTGTGGCCCACAAATAACACAGGGAATGAAAGATGCACTCAAAAAATACTTGCAAAAAACCTAAATGAATTGTTTGCATCATGGGTCATTACAGAGGAAGTCAGGAAGTTCCCATGCAGAGCGTTTCAGCATGTTTATAAATTACTTGGGAAAGAGTAAATTAATGAGGTGACAAAATTTGCAGATGAAACAGTATTTTTCTTGAATTATCCAGTCTCACGCAGATTGTGAGGGTTGCATGAAGGATCTCAGGCTACCTGGTGAATGGTTTAGTGAGTGTCAAGATTCCAATAGCTCTCGCCTCCTCCCGTGCTCCTGGCCCCACTGCTCACCTCATCCTTGATTCTCCATGAGCTCACTGAGCTTATGAAAATACCAGAAAATAAACGCAGCAAATAAAGTTGAGAATTTTGGGCAGTTTTAACAAGTTGGAGAGGCTTGGAAAAGGGTCTCATGAGAACTGGAGCAAGGGAAAGGTGAGTTACTCTGTGGAAAGCAGGGGTCGGGGAGAGCAGTAGTTTTGGGGGGAAAAAAAAAGGGAGAAGAGCAAGTTTTCTTCCTCTCAGCAGCGAGGAGCCATTGGCTGGGCTCTGACTGCAGCTGGAAGGGCTTATACCATACAATGACGGGTGAAATTCAGTATCAGGGAGTGCAAAGGGATGTGCCTGGGAATCAGGCATTGGAATTGTAAGGACAAAAACGATAGGCTTTAAAAAAGCTGATTCAACTTCTTGAGGGAGATCCTGGAATCATTCTGGAACATTTTCTGAAAACATCACACTATTTGTGTGCACTGGAATTATTTGTTTGTTTATTGATTGATTGCTCTATCCAAAAAAGCAAGTGAAACTAGGAATGTGGACGAAAAGAGGACCAGGAAACACTGTCTGTGTCCACCAGGTAATGGTGTCACCTAAACGGGAAAATACAAGCAAGTAGCAAAAGCAGACGGGCAGCAACAACGTGTGGAACAGCTGGTGTGTAAGAAGAGCCGAGGATGCTCCACCCAGAAGACGATGGAGCCCCGTAAAAATATAGAAATTTAGAACATTTATATCCTGTAGCAGTTCTGTGTAATCGCGCTGCTCTTTACCACGCAAAGATGAAGGGGGCATCTCAAACCACCACTGAGTAAAAGTTTTAAAGTAAACAAAAATAATCCTTTTTGCAGGCTCAGAGCTGCATTGCCAGAGGAAAGACGATGTGGAGGTGTGAGAGATCCAGAAACCCACGTGGGCAAGATCCATCCTGGCTAAGAGCCCGAGTGTCCTCTCTGTCCCTTCCATCCCAGACTGCTGGGACTGGGATGGGCATCCCCACCTTTGCCTTTTTCTCCTACTGGGCTTTTTCTCCTAACTCCAAGCACCCACCTTGTGTACCCACGTCTGCAGCCCACGTGCTGCTGAGCTATCTGCCTCACCCCAAAAACCTCTGTGCCCTTAGTGTATCAGCCATTTGCCTTGTGACAGACGCCTACGCTGCATTGGATCAGTTGACACATGAAGTCCTGGTCCTTTCCACTGACTTTCCACAAAAGGGGTAGAACTCAGCTGCGCACAAGGTAACCTTTTGGAGTGACCAAGTCTAACAGGACGAACGGGACTCCCTGAAGAAGCAAGCACTGTCCCAGACCTTAATTTTCACTTCGAGGTAAAGACACCTTTGACTTCACGTTCTCCAATAAACGTAAGAAAACTATTCTTCTAAAACCAGAAAGGCAAGTCACTCTTCTGCTCAAAAATCCTTGACCCTAAGGAGATGATGACGAAGCAAGTAATTTATGAAGGTAGGTGCCCGTGCTGCTCGCTCGGTGTGCTGATGGAAGAGGTTCAACATAATCTAATACGCTAATAAATAACGTAGAAGAACCCACAGAGAATTAAACTCTTGACTCAGGCTTTCATACTTCCTTTAAACCTGGCTCCAGGCTTTGATGTCAAATAATTAAACCAATGGTGCAGTTTAGCAGGGCTGGGGTTATCGCTGGTATCTCTGTGGGAGGCCCCAGGAGAGGCGCAGCGCAGTCGCTCTCCTGCTGTCCTCAGCCTTGTCAGCTCCCCCTTTTCAGCACGTTTGCGGGGTCACCGGACACCTTGGAAAGGTGGAGATGCCATACAGTGGTCTGTATTTCCTTGGCTCCAGACACCATTATGCCTGCATAAACATTGTCCGAACGCTGCCCCAGTAGGACTGAAACGCTAGAACTAAGCAATAAGAAAGAGAAAAGGCATTTATCAACCTGACTTTTGTTCAGTTATCCCAATTTACAACCTTGGTTTCTCATTTGATCCCGAACCTCCAGTCGATAATGGGCAAAAGTACACTGCATTCGTGTGCTGCTGCAAGGCAGCCATCTCTTCTCTTCTTGGTGAGACCACATCAGGGTTACCGAGGTCTTTTTTTACCAGGCAAGATCACTACGGTGCAGAATGTGGCTGAAAACCTCCTTGGCTCATTTGAAGGAACTGTTCCCTGGTTTATTTAAAGTAGACCTTCCATTACTGTGTTTTAGTCATAAATTCTTTCACGGTTCGAATCTTGTACCTACTCAAGCCTATCTCTTTTTCTGTGTGGCTCCCGGGATGTCAGAGCTGTAGCAAACACTGAGTTTGTAACACTTGGGTCGGATGTTCAGGGGGCTGAGCGATTTCAGCAGACAACCTTTGAAAACCTGAAATAAACTCAATTCCCACCTCAGTGCTCGATGATGTCAAATTTCCAGGCACCTGGTGAGCATCTCTGTTTAGACAATTTGTGTCGTCGGGGAGCAAGCTCGGAGAAATTAGTGCTTTTTTTCTTTTTTTTTTGTCATTGAGTGCTCTGAGGAGCTTTACATGAATCACCTGAGATGACGGCGTGCTGGTGCACGTGGGCTGCACAGAGTTTGCCACACACCAACACAAGAGCGCAGGAAACCGGTCACTAGAGAAGGCCGTTGCCGAAACCAAGGGGAAATACACCACAAGATGTTTATCTTGTTAAAACACGGTGGAAAACAAAGCGAAGCAAAAGAGCAAAGTGGAGAGAAACCCCAGGGTATCGGCTTACAGGTGCACCCCGAGTGGAAATGAGAGATGCATTTTCCCTATAAATGTGTGTGAAAAACAGTTGAATTCCTGAAGTTACTCTGAACTCCAGCAAAATCCAATTGAATACCGACATTTAAAGATGAAAGAGAAATTACTTTAAAATCCAGCAGCCCTCGGGGATATCTTTTGTGCAGTGACTAGAGCAGGGTGAAGGAAGCAGGACGATGTATGTGCATATTGAATGCCCTGCTGATTTATTCTTCACCTATGATTTCTGTAACGCAAATCTTCATCCTTTTAGCAGTTACAGACAAAATGACACAGATTCCTTCAAAGCTGGGCAAAGACATCACTCAGCCGGGCTTTGCATCAACTGAGCACAACAAAAAAGAATAACTTCTATAAAAACATTTGATAAATGCTATATTTCAGTTAGTTCTTTACACCACAGTGTTGCATTTCTCAACTGAAGACAGCACAGGAAATCTGGTAGGACAGCACATTCTTAACGAACAATTCAGGTACGGGAACAGCCAGGCTTTGAAGATTCATATGGAGAAGACTTTAGACGCTCCAGTGTCCAGAGGTGAGGCATGAGGTGAAGAATAAATCAGAAGGGCATTCAATATGCCCATATACCGTCCTGTTTTCTTCACCCTGCTCTAATCACTTAAGTATAACTATTTAAAGTTCAACTTTTTAAGTTTAACTGTCTCCAGTGGAGGGCCACCAAGATGCTCAGAGGGCTGGAGCACCTCTGCTGTGAGGCTGAGGGAGCTGGGGCTGTTCAGCCTGGAGAAGAGAAGGCTCCGGGGAGACCAGATGCCTTCCAGGATCTGAAGGGAGCTCCAGGAGAGCTGGAGAGGGACTCTTGGTCAGGGAGGGGAGTGACAGGACAAGGGGGAAGGGTTTTAAACTGGAAGAGGGGAGATTTAGATGAGATATTAGGAAGAGATTCTTTGCTGTGAGGGTGGTGAGACCCTGGCCCAGGTTGCCCAGAGAAGCTGTGGCTGCCCCATCCCTGGAGGGGTTCAAGGCCAGGCTGGATGGGGCTTGGAGCAACCTGGTCCGGTGGGAGGTGTCCCTGCCCATGGCAGGAGGGTTGAAACTGGATGATCTTTAAAGTCCCTTCCAACTCTAACCATTCAGTGATTCTATGATTTAAATCAAACTGAAATTATGTAATGTAAGAGCTACCTTTTTTAACTGGAAAAGTCAATCAAATGGAGAAGCTTAGATCACTTCTTTCCAGCAGTTTTGCTGTGGATAACACAAAGTCCTGCACCACCACAAATAACGTCAAAACCAAGGCTCGTCCCCAGCTCTGATGCCTTGGCCACATGGGGACAATGGACATTTTATTACACCCACATACAGGCCCAGACACCGATATAATGCAGGAACGAAGAGCTCATTGAAAGCACCAACTCTGAAAACAACCAAAGGTCAACAACAGGACATTATCATGACGAAATAACAAATGAACAGACCCTGCCAGTCTGATATCATGGTCAAAAGGTCACATGTGATCCTCTGAGTATAATTTAGACTGAGGAGATTGAAGATCACAGGACTTGCCAACTGGATCAAACAAAAACCTTAACATACTTCCAATCTATGGACCAGTGACAGCCAGATCATCAGTCACCTCTCCTGACAATGGGCTCTCTCCCCCAGGACACAGACAAGGTACAATACAACATAAAATCTTCCTAAATCTTATAGAATCATAGAATGGTTTGGATTGAAAGGGACCTTAAAGATCACCGAGTTCCAACCCTACTGCCCTGGGCAGGGACACCTCCCACCAGACCAGGTTTCTCTAAGCCCCATCCAGATTGGGCTTCAATTCTGTGATGACATAACACATCCTCCAAAAAATACCAAAAGGGCTTTAGTGTCAGCAGCTTTCACCTGGGTTCTATAGGGCTTCCCAAGTCCTACATAAACTGTAGAGAAGCACAGGAACACTCACAAAGCATCTACAGTTCTTCAGCCCACTGCTGAAACCTGTCTTCATAGAGATGCTTAACCAGAGTTTATAAGCTATTAAAAATCTCTCAAAGTTCTTAACATGGTCAACAGAATAAATAAACAGAAGGAAGTTTGCCTTCACGGGTTTCTCAATACCGGCATTCATCTTGTTTACTCAGAGCAGTATGTCCACCCACAAACACTGACAGTTTCATTTCACCTTTTTTCCCCCCTCACTTCATAAGTCACGGCACAAGGGGCAGGCTACTGCGGCGGAGGAAGGAAAGGAGTTTCCCATCATTAAGCAGTCTTCTTTGAGACGCACGCTGTCAACATGTATATATTCAGAACGGTGCACGTGGATGCTCTCCTCATCGTGGGCCTACGGCTCATCCCAACCACAAGATTCCAGTGGAAGAAGTGAGAGCAGTTAATGTGGATTCGTACTATACATCTCAAAACAGCCCAATTACTATCATGTTATCTTCTTTTCTTCTCCAAACGACAATCCACATACATATTCAGAAGGTGAGTAACTCCGAGCAGTAGTTCCCTCCCTGTCTCTCCCCACAGGTAAGCGGGGAGGGGTGTCTCAAGCATTTTAGAGTAGTCTGCAAACCACAATCTGCTTAATTTGGCATCATTCCTGGAAGCATCTGCGATGGTATGGAGGTTAATGGGACTCCACGTGCCAGGTCTGCAGATGTCAAGAATGGAGACATCCTCTGGAGAGGCTATTGTACAACTTGACCTTCGATGGAATTTCCTGATGGCTGGAGGCACCAACACTTGGGCAGTATCACCACATCTCCCGATACAATATGTTGTGCAATTACCAGTATCACTGCACCACTTTATCTCCCAGTTCACAATACAAGTGAACTGAGGCCATCGGAGGGGTTTGGCTCTTTGCAGACAAGAAGGAGATGGTCTGGTTGACATCAAATGTCTGAGGAAACAAACTACTTGTCCATGAAAGTTGGGGGTTTGCTGGGAGACAAAAGAAGGGCTATTTTCTGGCTCCAGTGAAACTTAGATACGACCTCAGGAAAGCATATAAGGAACCTTATCTGGAAGGTGGAATAAAGACCCTGGAAATTCAGACATTTAGCAGTGTGTCTTTCTTGCCCTCTGGCAGAACTTCTTGCTACCAGGAAAGTCCCATTTAAGAACATGGTTAGAATAACGAGCAAGCTGCCACAGGCTCATGTTATCACGCCGTCTGCGTGGTGAGACCCTGCTCAAGATCCTGCACTGGGACAGAGGTTAACACTCCTCTACTAAAGCTCCACACAGAATTTTAGGACCACAGGGTCACAGAAAATTGTAAATCCCTCAGATGGACAGAAATAGTTGCTCAGGTATCTGCAGTGATGTAATCTATACATGACTGCTAATTAGTCCCCATCAATAACCCAGAATCACTGAAACACAGGTATATGTAGGGATGAGAGGTCTAAGATAAGAGAGACTTCTCATCAAAACCATTATCTAGCATCAAAATTGGGAGGTGGGAGTTCAGAGGAGGGACTGGAGCACGTCTTGACTTTTGTGGGAGCCAGTCCAAGAGGATGGGCAAGCTCCTCCAGGAGCTCTGGCTTTAGTGATTCCTCAGCCTGTCCCAGCCATACTGAAGCCTGCAGGACTGCCATAACCCATCTTGCCTCATCTTGCAGGTTTTTGGGGAACAAGGATTAGGCAAGTATCAATTAAACCCTCAGACTGAAGAAACAAGAGTGTGTTTACCAGGAATCCAAGGAACAGACCGGCCTATAGACAATGGAGCCGGTACTTGTTGGCACCCGAGGAAAAGAAGTCAATTTTGCAAAACCCCTTGGTCTGGAAACTGTCCTTCAGACCTTATCCCACAGTTCTCATGGGTGGCCTGCAGCTGAAACAGCTCTATACTACTGACAGATCCAGCATTCCCGGTGCCGGGCTCCCATCAGGCACACGGCATCCCCTGGCTCCACGGCTTCCCGCAGAAAGGACGGGACCTCAGGATATTGTTTGACGTTACCTGAAGACTTTCAAATGCAAATGGCCAAAAATGCAAATGGCAAGGGTTTGAAATTATTTTGGACTTAACACATCAATGGGTCTTCTTGGTGACCAAATACCTGATGTTCACGGGTTAACATGATTCACCCCCCCAGGCAAGGAGAGAGGTTTATATGCCAACAGAAGTGCAAAAAACTATAAATTCTCTAATACGCAGAGAGGGTCTTATTTCAACCACAGGAATAACTGGGATTTGGTTGTGACAAAGAGAAGCTCAGTGCCAGGAGGATGTGCCCAAACACTCTGGCAGGCATCAGCGATGCAGGTTTGCTGCCCACAATATACCCAATGCACAGGGAACCTGAGGAGGAATGGAGACATCCAGTGCTGGTAAGCAGTCTCCTGCCACAACGGCATCCTGAGACAGACGTCCTTGAACAGGGCAGGGAGCCACACAACTGAAGTGTCCACATCTGATTCTTGCTCCCCAGCACTGACTGGGAGCTGTGGTGCTGGCCTCATGTGGGCTCCCAGTCTGCGCCCAAAAACTGAAGAAGAGAAAGGAGAGAAATGGGAGAAAAAGGTGGAAGAAGCAAGATCCGTGTTACGTCCTGAGACTGGGTGCACAGAAGCAGGACGTTGCATGGTGCAAACTCGAAGTTTGAGATATAGAGAAGTGATAATACTTTTGTGACAGGTTCTAGAATTCAGCGTTGGCTAATGTGGTTGGAGGAGGATGTTCCTGATGAAGGCACCTGATACTGAGGTCTTTCCACCAGCACCAAAGACAAGATTCCTAAAGAACACAAGTTCTTCTGTGAGTTCAAGACACGGTGCATCCTACTCGTCCGCGCCCTGGAAGAAAGTCTTCCATAAAGACAGTTACTGCTTTGGGAATACTGGAATTCCAGAGGCACACTGGATGTACCACATCAGGAGTCACAAAAGGCACAGCCAGCATAGCCCACAGAACAATTATTGCTATTCCTAAGGGCTATTCAGAGCTGGGACAATGACATCCCAATATTAGGAGAAAGATACTCAACTGAGCACTCAACAGAGGCTGAGCATGCAGCAAGTAAACAGAATTCCATAAAGTAATTCAATACTTAGCCACCTTGCTAGAAGTTTGTTGCACAAACTCTGAACTTGGCCAAAACTGGACTATCCAGGCTGGGGTAGCGTAGTTCAGGAGGATAATGGTTGTCCATTCTGCACTGAAAAAAGTGTGNACAGTCTGAAACAGAAGTTGTATCTTTTTGACTAAAAAAAAAAAAAAAAAAAAAAAAAGGAGGGTGTTTGTTTTTATTTTAAACAAGATCCAGAGAAATCTTAAAGTCATGTTGGTACAGCTGCCAGACAGGGGTACAGGCTTTGTTCCAAAGGGGCACAAATTACGTGGGATGACCATCATGAAGAGGCAAAACTTAGCTCTGAAACTATCAAAGGTGAGAATTGTACTACATTCTCTTGTCTGTATCTTTTGTCCAATGTTCATGAGATAGAAGCACAGAATTTTTAGAGTTGGAAGGGACCTTC